>CAKAKR010058358.1:0-68683 GCA_916700685.1 Adelosebastes latens
ATAGTATGTTGATAAATTTATGAAAAAACGTCATAGTATAGTATGTCGACAATTTAAATGAAAAATCGTCATAGAATCGTCATAGTATAGTATGTCGAAAAAAAAATCATAGTACAGTATGTCGAAAAAAAAGACATAGTATAGTATGTCGATAATTTCATGAAAAAAACGTCATAGTATAGTATGTCGATAATTTTGTGAAAAAAACGTCATAGTACAGTATGTCGATAATTTCATGAAAAAAGGTCATAGTATAGTATGTCGATAATTTTGAGAAAAAAACGTCATAGTATAGTATGTCGATAATTTCATGAAAAAAACGTCATAGTATAGTATGTCGATAATTTCATGAAAAAAACGTCATAGTATAGTATGTCGATAATTTTGTGAAAAAAAGTCATAGTATAGTATGTCAAAAAACAATCATAGTACAGTATGTTGAAAAAAAAGTCATAGTATAGTACGTCGATAATTTCATGAAAAAATCGTCATATTATAGTATGTCGATAATTTTGTGAAAAAAACGTCATAGTACAGTACATCGATAATTTCATGAAAAAAACATCATAGTATATGTCGATAATTTCATGAAAAAAAGTCATAGTATGTCGAAAAAAAGTCATAGTATGTCGAAAAAATAGTCATAGTATAGTATGTCGATAATTTCATGAACAAAAACGTCATGGTATATAGTATGTCGATAATTTCATGAGAAAAACGTCATTGTGTAGTATGTCGATAATTTTGTGAAAAAAACGTCATAGTATAATATATCGATAATTTCATGAAAAAAAGTCATAGTATAGTATTTCGAAAAAAAATCATAGTATAGTATGTCGAAAAAATAGTCATAGTATAGTATGTCGAAAAAAAGTCATTGTATAGTATGTCGAAAAAACGTCATATGTCATATGTCGATAATTTCATGAAAAAAACGTCATTATAGCATGCTGATAATTTTGTGAAAAAAGTCATAGAATATAATGTCGATAATTTCATGAAAAAAACATCATAGTACAGTACAGTACAGTAAAATTATAGTATGTCGAAGAAAAGTAAAAATATGCATAGTATAATAATGATATAGTATGTCGAAAGAAGTCATAGTATAGTTTGTCGAAAAAGAAGTCATATTATAGTGGGTCGAAAAAAAGTCACTATGACTTGTTTTCCACATACTAAAACTTTTTTTTACTGACATACTATGACTTTTTTATCACTTTTTTCGACATACAATAATCTGACTTTTTTCCACATACTATGACTTTTCTTTACAAAATTTTGTGACATAATATATTGTATATGTATTAAATATATTATATATGTATTAAACTTTACAGTTTAATTTGTTGAATAAGTGATATGTACACTATAAATAGCAATAGACGCACTAGCAGTCATGCATAATGACAGCTGTTCTGGTGCTATTGAAATTGCTTATGACCCCGTGGAAACCATTATCTAAAATTAATTAAGTTTTCTTGTTTTTTCTTCATTCAAATCAGCGGCATTAGTCATTATTGACAAAATTATATTTTCTATTTACTGTATTTCTATTCATATTTCTAAACAGAAAAGATTCACTGTGGGCCAAACACTCTACAGTATGGCAGCTGGCATCACATATTTTAATAGGTGGGGGTGGGGGGCTGGTAATGGACTGTAGGGAGGCCTTCATCGACTGTGCGCACACACACACAACTGACATGCACTGTGCCCCGAGGAGAGGTCAGACTCAGCTAAGTTTGATTCATTATGGTCATTCTCACAGCAGCCATCGCCTATCAGAGTCCAGAGCAATACATCGATTGACTTTAATGACAATTTAACCTGGCACATGCACACAAAGCACAAGGCGTACAAGGGTAAAAGCCAGAGAGAGAGAGAACTAAATACACAGAATACCTAATAATGGAATAGTTCTAAAAGGCAAAATTTAAAAACCATATACCAAAATTAAGGAACCTAAAACACCTAACTATTGACACAAGTTCAAACATGTTTTACCCTCTGAGATCCACAATAGTCAATTTTTTTTTGTCTTTTTTAGGGTGGGGCAAGGGATCCTTAGGGGAAGATAGCAGGTCAACAGTATATGTCACGTAGAAGTGGTGACCATCATCTGAAAGCTGGGAACCTGAAGATCAATTTGAGATGCGGCTCAGTATAATTTGTTATAGTCATGAATCAGAAATAAACATGAATTAATGAATTTAAATAAATTGTTAAAGTGTATAGAACATTATGATATACGTATATAATGGCCATTCCCATGCTCTATTATGTCTCATAAGTTGTTGCAGCAATTTTTGGGTTAAGTTTGGGTTGTGCAGTGGCAGACATGTTGTGTATGAAGACATCTTTTAAGGCACGAGAACCATGCTATCTGTGTGGAATGACAGTAATCTACAGTCATACATTTTCTATAGATGCATGTATGCTTATGGCTACTATACTTGGAAACAGTTGCATAATGCGTCAATAAAGTCCCTGTCACTGTGAACGGCTGGAATCCTCTTACATTTAGCTAAAGCCACCGTTTCATAAACGTCACCCATCACCAGAAGCATCTGATCTGGAATCCAGTGATTAATGCCTTGCAGTATTAAGATTAAAATGTATCTTAAATGAGGGTTGTACCTCTAAATGCATGACAAGGTAATGTGTTTCTATGATATAGTTCAAAACGACATGCTCATCACTAGCGGTAACAGTAATTGTAAGGGAATGTTAACTCTCAATTATGTCAGCCAGGACTTTGGATACATTTCAGTACACCGTCAACAGATACTAGGTGTTACATATCACTTAATACCCGATTCTAATTGGTCAATCACGGCATTATACGGGCTGTTATTTCTTTATAGCAGACCGCTGCTATGTATAACAGACCGTTGCTACGTATAACAGACCGTTGCTACGGGCGCAGTTCTGATTTTGGACTCTGGCTTTTTGTGTCAAATTATTGATTTCTTTATTAAGTAGCCGTGTAATAAGCGGGATAATGTACAGCGAGCCGGTCGTTGTTGTGAAATAAACCCAGGGTTTATTTCACAACAATGACCCGCTCGCTGTACATTATACCTTACTTATATTATATATTAACATAATATTAACATATTTAGGACCTATTGGCTTATACTAGTGTTATTTGTACTTGGTTTGAAAAGTGCTGATCAAACAGTCACGGCACATGCTCATCTGAAATATTGCCCTTGAAAGTTTTCCATTCCCATCTCTAGGTCAGCTGACTTTCTTTTATTAGCACTTCATTAAAATTCATTAATTGCTTCCTTTCTCCTGGGCGCAGCCAGAATCAAAAACTGGAACTGTCAAAAATTAGAGCAAGAGCAACTGTCCTGTGCTCTAGATACACAACCTGTGACGCCAGGCTGCTGCAAAAAACACCTCCACGCCCACCCCCATCTGTTAAAAAGACAACGTGCATAGCAGAGAGAACAGAGATACCAGACAGAGAAACTTAAAGAAGTAGACGTAAATTTTATTTACTTGTTCTGTACATAAAGGGTCAATACCAGCACAGGTGTTAACCATGGGAAATATTAACACATGTAAATGGTATAAGAAAATAAAAGGCACAATTTTCAATTCTTAAGTAAGAGACAGGCTTTCCTAGAATATTTGAAGAGAGCACAGTAATACTGTTAATGCCATTACAAAACAAATCAGAAGCATGAGAAAAGCAAGTTCACCTCAAGAAAAGGAAATAATCAGGGTGTATTGCTTAATTAGTAGATTTCATTAAGTTTGATGAGGAAAAACCCAGAACTGGTTCGTTTGCACGGACCAGGAGGGATCAAAATAAGAGAAACCTGTATTTAATAATAAGGACATAAATGACATTAAGCAGCATTTGGCCGGGCAGAACCATCTCCCCGGCCAAGAGGTCATGCACAGAGGCAACCAGCAGGCATTTTTCCCTTTTTGTAAATGTCACCGTAGGTACTTTTGTTTAATAACATCACTCATTTTTAACAAAAAAAAATGCTTGATTTAATAGCTGACAAAATAAAAAAAATAAAAAACAAAATTGGGATACAACTAAAAGCTGCACAATATTACTGAGTGAACAGCTGAGCGTTGAATTTTAAACGGAAAGCACTAGGCGGAGCGACGAAGGGGGGTTGAAATGGTTCGTTTTTTTTACAGCAGAAATGTAAAGGTCGCACTTGTTCGCGCAATTTGTTTAATTTGCCTACTGGTCAAATTGGTTTGCAGCACAGTAGGAACAAAGACGCTTTCCACTACTCTGATAAGAGTCTGTTTTGCATAAAGAGACAAAAAAAAGTGTGCACAGACCAATATTCAAAGAATGAAGCTGGTTGAAATCCTAAAATTGACAGGAGTTAACATCGCATTAAAAACATAAGGGGTAGAGAGAGGGGATTGCATGCGCATGAGAGAATGCATTTATCTTACTCTGAAAAAAAAAAAAAAAAAAAGGCATTGATGGGATTGGCTTGCTGAAACATTTCCTCCTTCCCTGACCTATGCCACTGAAAGTGGAGATTCTCACTTCAGTGGAAAGCCTTCAGTCCTCGCAGCCCACACTGTGACAATGTGGTTTTTTTTTCAGCTAGCCTTGTAGTCAGATGCTTGTGGGAAGTGCTGGCCAGGGCTACTGCCGTTGCGACTTGACTTTTGAAATCCTGTTCAAAGCATGGCACTCCTATGCGGAAATTGAAATATATATATCTTCTAGTGCTTGGTGCGGTTGGCACTAAAACAAAACCTGCTAATCTCTAAGCAATGTCCTTTTTTAGTTCAAAATTATGTGAAGGACAGTTAAGGAGAGGTACCAAATGGACATGCAAAGTTACCCCTCTAACATACATCTTCTCAAAGTCACAAATAAAAACTATTGTTGATCATGTGGCACAAATAATAATAATAAAAGAAAATGAAATCACATATGGCCGTGTCATGTCTTATTATTAACAAAAGATAAATAAGTCTTGTCAGCCAGACTTGTGCCAGGTTGAAGAGCAGATGGGAATCTATAATGTCACAGTACAACCCTAGATCCTCCACAAAACCCATCCATCCTGACTCCAGTCACACACACATCAAAAAAACCTGTCAACCTGAATAACTCATGGCCAATACGCGCGCGCATGTGTGTGTGTGTGTGTGTGCTTGTGAGATGGTTAAGGTAAAACAGTGACTTGATTGTTTGGAGAAATAACATTTGACTGGCTGGTTAGCTCCTCATTGCCTCAGTGCTCTCCCAAGTCCGTAGGGATATTGCTGTTCCCTACTTCGTACAAATATCCTCACAATCGACAAAACAAACACGCACCGACACTTTGTAAAGTCCCCAAGACTTCAAACATAACAAATATTCAGAGAAATAAAAAAAAAAAAAAACAGACATGTTGTGATGAAATGTGGGAAATATCTATTGTGAACACACACTTATACATACACACACATTCACACTCACACTGATGCCCAGTGATCTGGAAATGAATAGGACACTAATGCAAAAAAAAACACTGCCCAGCCTGGAACCGAGTCATGGGGGGAAAAGGGATGTGGGAGAAGTGGGGTCAGGTTTTTTTAGTTTGGAACCAAATGTCCAAAGCTGTAAACAGTCCGAAAGCCTTGCGACGGTTGGCAACAACGGAGGGGTCGCTATCGTGGTACAGCCCCCAAGCAGGCAAGCACGTAACCGTGGTGACACTGGTGGGGAAAAGGTGGAGACGGCCAGCAAGATTACGGTACAGGTCAATACTGGCGAGAGGGTCCAGTCGAACCCTTGGGTCAGTCACTCTCATCTGGATTCTGGGGGTCTATGATTTTGACGTGGGTGAATGGGAAGAGGCCCCGTCGTCCGTTCACCTCTCCCTCCCACTGACCGCTGATGTTCATCCGTGTGACCTTCACGATGTCGCCGACCTGAGGGGCAGAAAGGATAGGAGGCAGAGTTACAGCAGGAGCAAGACTTGTTCGCGGCAAATCTGAGAGAGTTTTAAAATTACATACAAAATAGAACAATGCAGTGTGGTCAAACTACAGTGTAATGAGTGCATACGCTTTTTGTTTAAGGTGGCCATGATGTGAATGTAACTCAACCAGCCCGGGTTATTACGGTTTAAGTTCCAATAACATTGCAATTCAATAAAACACCCTGACAACCCAGGACAATTGAACATTTGGGGTAAATTAGAACGCAATAAGGGCGTAACGATTCATCTACTACATCGATGTATCGATTTATATTCGTACGATCCAACTACATCGATAGGTACTCGGCAAGTTGTCCTTCACGGGGAACGTATATCGATCTAAGAATCGATTTGCAAGGTAAATAATCTATTGTATCGATACTAAGAATTTGCACCTTGTATTTAAGCACGACAAACGTTATATGGATGTATTTTTTTTATAGCACTTTTAATAGTAAAGAAATGTTAAATGTTACTCCGGTTACCCACCCCTGTGAACAACGTCATCGACATGCACCGGCAGCGACAATCTCAGAAAGACGACAACAAAAAGGAAACAAGGCTAATGGCGGGGGAGAACCAGACGAGCGAGAGATTTTCAAGCCGCGTTTGAGGTCCAGCGTGTGGAAACATTTTGACTTTTGCAAAAAGGGAGATTGATAAATCGCTGGCTGTTGCCGAATATGCGAAGGCAAGATAAAATACAACGGCGATACGACCAGACTTTCAACAGACTTACCGAGACGCCATGCGCTTCATTTTTCGTTAGATATCATTGCTCTACCGTTTATATTGAAAATGAGAACAGAAGCAGGTGGTTAAACCACTGTTCATTTGACCTGAATAAAAGTTGGTTTATTTTATTTTTTTTGTTTAATATTGCACTGCCTTGTATCTTGAGAACTGTGGGTAACTAGCGGGTCCTGAAGTTGCACTTTTTATTATTTTCAAATAAAAGGTATATGTATTTGCCATTAATCGTTGTGTTTACTTGTTTATAACCATAATTAATTAATCCCCGATTCCCTTACAAGAAACATTTTGAGGAATCCCGACCTGCACTGTTCAGTATCCAGCTATTTATTTCACAGTCACACTGATTGAAGTTACTGTATCGATTTCAAGTCATTGAATCGTATCATATCGTGTCGCTCCAGATGAGCCAAATATCGCCCTTTAAATGTATCGGAACCATGGAAAGTGATACGTATTGTTGTAAAAACGTATCGTTGCACCCCTGGAATGCAATAACCAAAAAGATAAATTCCACATCATAGCCACCAGGCAAATAGCACAATTTCTACTTAAAGATGAACACGCAACTCATGAACATGCTGCGCTACTCCATATGCTATGACTTGATCGATGAAGTGATATAATGCGTCTTAGTTGGTAACTGCAATTTCCATACAGCGCGGCAGACAAAAGGGTTAATTTGAACTTTAACTTGGTGATTTGCTGCTGCACCAGACTCTATTGTAAAGATACACACAGAAAAAGACGAGACAATATAGCAGAGTCAATAGCCTAAGGAAAAAAACTAAATGCATCTGACACATGGCCAATGCTTATTTTAAAACCTGCTCAAAACTACACTAGCTATAAACACATGTGTGAGGTAACAACATCCAGTACATCTGATTCATTAATACACACTTTTTTAAAAATAAAAGCAGACTTCCACACCCATATTACACTGTGGTTTGAACAGACGACAGAGAAGCCCAGAGCTGTCGCTCAGATGGGTTTGTGACACTGACTGTGACCCCAATCTGTTAAAGCCATATGTTCTTTATCAGGATTAGAAGGGGAAAGTCTCCATCATCAAAAACCATGATTGAAACGTGAATGTGAGGGGACACTATTTGCAGCTTTAACTTCAGAATGAGGCTTCAAGGACATCTAGTCCTAGACATTATCTTTAACAAAAATCATTTTTGCCATCCTGGAATGACAAAAATGCTACTTAGTCATAAAGAGCTTCTGTGGAGCCCATCAGGAAAAGAATTATATAAAAAAAAAAACCCCTCCATTCAATAAAAGACTAAAAAAATAGCTGCCACTCACTAGTGTTCACCTTCACATTTCAATAAAGTTTCATTCAATTTTATATGTACAAATCTTCATTAAGAAGAAGCTGGTTGTCATGAATGCAGACTTTAATTAAAATTCTTAAGTATGTTGAATAAGATCTTGTTAATCTAGTACTTAGGATTTGTTGTAATTCTAGTTACAAAATAAAAACACTAATAACTTACCGTGGCCACGCAAAAGCGTGGGGTAAAAACGTATAGCATAATCAAATATGAGAATCATATCTAATTATTAAGAATGTAGTAATGAAGACTAGTACTATGCAATACAAAATGAACAAAAAACAGTCTGAAATCAAACCCCTAAAACAATGAGGACATAACCGGATTTCATTTGTTGGGGGCTGCCTGTCTCTGAAGTTAATAAATAATGACTCATAGCTTCTGCTTCTTGAACCCCAGGGGCGCTGAAATAGCCACAGTACAAAACTAAAGGGTTATTGCTCGAAGCCATGACCTATTCTGAGCCAAAGACAGAGACAGATAGAGGAGACATGATGAGACGAGGTAAGGTATGCGTTTTCGGTGTAAGGCAAGTTTTCTTTTTTTTTTTTTTATCAAAAACACCACAGGAAATACTAGGGTTTCCGCTAGTTTCTTTCTAGTGACTGGTTTCTAGGATTTCTGGTGGCTTCCTTCTCTCAATCATGACACTGATTACACGATACTGATTAAGCACAGGTACTAAAAGTTCTGCATTTTGTGCTTAATCTACGTAGATCCTATCTATTTATGCCTGGTGATTTGCATCTCCTTTCCAAAACAGATCAGTTTTAGTTTTAAAAGGAACAGTGTGTAGCATTTAGGGGGGCAGAAATGAAATATAATATTAATAAGTATCTTTTCTTTAGTTTATAACCGCCTGAAAATAAGAATTGTTGTGTTTTAGTTGCCTTAGAATGAGCTGTTTATATCTACATAGGGAGGAGCGGGTCCTCTTCACAGAGCCGGCCGTCATGTTCCTACAGTAGCCCAGAACGGACAAACCGAATACTGGCTCTAAGCGAGAGCCATTCACGTTTTCGCGTGGCGGCGGGAGAAGTTTCAGTTGGTTGCAATCTGCACCCTCACCGCTAGACGCCGCCAAATCCTACACACTGCACCTTTAATGATACAAAATATTGAAAGACAGGCGCCAAGATACTGTAAGATCAGTAACACTTTTGTGAAGAAATAAGTGCATCCAAATGTTGAATTGTTGAGGACAGACAATGGATTTATGTTTATCCAGAACAGATGCAACTGAGTGACGAGTTTTCTTCAGTACTCCTGTTTTAAGCCAGGGTTGATGTGAGGGGAGGTGAGGAATATAGGTATCCCCAAAGGGAAGCAATTCTACCTGCACTGCAATTCAGTACACATGCATTTAGGAAAAAAAACACAAATGTCTCCATTATCCATTTCCTAGTCTTTGGGGACCATATACACAGACAGCGCTTGCAATGACAATAGCATCTTTATTTCTTAATGGTAGCTAGTGAAATAGAAAAACATTTAATTAATCTAAATTAAGCTTTTGCAGCATCAGTTTATCTCAACTAATTGAACCCTGAAAAGTTCTGCCCATCTTTGAGCTGCCCAGTAGGTATTAGAACTAGCACTCCTGTTGGATAGAAAGACTTCGGCAAAAACCAGACCTCCAGCCTTAAAATGGGCAATATGTACAGAGACAACTTCTGTACCCCTCGTAACTTGTTACTTGTGCCCAGTGAAAACAAAGTGACACTGTGTGTACTGTGTTAGGTCCTAACTTGCCACGGCCACAACCATTACAGTTGGTGGGTTGATTGGTATGAGGAGTGAAGAACACCAACAAAGAGAGGGACATCTAGACTACAGGACCATCTTAGTCAGACCTACAAGAAAACAATTTTGAGAATCAAAATTTACAACAATTAAGAATAAATCCTAAACAGTGTGCAAGGAAAGACTATGACGTTTGCATCGCAGTTTTCCTTTAGATGCCTCCTATAGTATTTTGCTTTGTGTCTGTGGGTGGAGTAGCATCAGTCTGAAACCGTTGCAGTTTAACACAGATTTGAGCAGCCCCTCTCTATTCCCACGATTAGCAAATTATGGAAGTTCAGATACAATTTTCACAACAGCAAGACATTTGAGGTGTGGTAATGCAGGCCTTTTGCTCTCAAGTTAAAAGGCAGGGTGGGCGATCTTGAGAAATCAGCGAGACTACAGTAGATTTTTCAAAAACGATCCAAACGCAAAACTCAGCTCGGTGTTGTCAACACTTTTCCAATGAAAGTAGCTAGCAGCAACTAGCTTAAAAAGTCTCTAAATCTAGCAATAACGTCGCCAAGTCGGCTACTTTGACAGTCCGTCGCTTCGGACCTCCCTCTAAAGCCACTCCCCCACAATTATCATTACGAACATAAACATATCATAATGAACGGCGAACATGGCTATTGTTAGTACTCACAGCTGTCAAGCTAGCAGTTTGTGGAAGACTCGGGTGAAGGTAGACAGGCTGGTACTGTAGGTAGCCCGTCCAAGCATTACATTTGGACCGAATTAAATGACTGGAAGGGGGTTTTTTTTGTGTGAGAATTTGATTTATTGATTGCTGTTGGGATGTAATGAAAATTTCAACTAATATAACAGAAATGTTTCTATAATCTTCACCAACCCTGCCTTTAAGAACAGATTCTAGTGTTTTAAAGGAGATCACTGGGCCTTTTTTGGCAGCTGGCTAAGCCAGGGTCTAATGGCTAATGATAAAGAAAGATTCTAAATTAACTGGGCTTACATACTTATTATGAGTAATAAATATCTTAATAAACTACAAGCACTCTCATAACATCTCTAACGTTTGTTGAACACAACTACTAACTGGAGCAACCATCAGAATTGATCAAAATTTAAGTGTTTCTTTACAGAGGAAATTATAAATGCAAATGTGAAATGGTATTTGGGATATTCTTTGTGAATCGAGGGTTCTCTGGAACAGAAAGAAGTTTGCAAAGACTCCTACCTCTTTCTTACAAGGCGACAAACTTTTTAGTCTACTGAACATACTGTACATTCAGTATGCGTTTGACCCATTCATACAGTAAGAGGCCGCACTCACGGGGTTAATCTTTAGTTACCCGTAAACAGAATCCAGTCTGCAACTGAGGCTCCACACAGTTCACTGCTACACCATAAGATTGCACAGAATTGCATAAGTTCCAAATAAAGCCATGTTTCAGTTTCAGTTCTCAAATGCTCGCCCATTTGTGAGCACAAACTCTTTCTCTATCGCCCTCTCTCTGTCTCTCTTTGTGGAGTTGGTTAAATCAACTTTTAGTTTAATGGAAGTTTCCATCTCTCCTCAGTCCAGCTGACATGGATTGTTGACCTATTCAACTCATGTCAGTGTCAATCTGAATGAGGTATTCGGCATTTCCTGAGGTGATTGTTTATATCAATTGTAAAAAAAAAAGGAACACAGAGGAGAGAGTAGAGAAGACAAGACTAATGTTGTTAGATGGAGCGGTCTAACCTTTAGCATGAATGCCATTCACCAGGTTTGCTCATGGTCCAAATTTACACCTCATTTCAGAGTCACAAGAATGACTGTACCCAGCTGTAGCGGCCTAGTTTACTTCCTACATCCACTGACACACTCTGATGTCAGTGAATGGCGGCAGAGATAGGCCAAGAGATACCTTTCATTTTCATCTCTCCCCTGGGGGCGTCACTACAGCTCACTCTGCTATCAGAGTGGAGCATTTCCGAAGCCCCAGTACATACGTGAAGTGCACATTATGCATTACATGACGTGCTTCGACATGTTACCGCAGTCAAAGCAGATTTGTATTAGCCAGAGTGCACTGCTAAGAAATGCAATTGAGCTGTGAAATGCAACAGTGCTGCCGCCCATTTAGCACCGTCATATTGTATGATGTTATCACCATAAAAAAATTGAATAAATATTATTTGTGTTATTGTGGTTACATAAATGTAATTTATTTTGCTGTTAGACCGCCCCATTAATACATGCCTCCTTTTGTGAGGCAAGCAAGAAAGCAAACAGTTTTTTGGACTGCAGTGAAAATGTTGTTTTTGAAAGGCTAAATGCCAACAAACATGGATTGAAGCTGAATATTTCGTTAGATAAACACATGGAAAAAAAAAACATGGATTTTGGAAGGGATAACATCCATATTTTTTCAATAAATTTTGACTTTTGGACTGAGGAGTGAGACAACTACAGAGACGATCGATGCAAGAAGGTGGACTATTGCACACAATGTTCTGTAAGTTATTAATAATAATAATTTGAATGCCAATGCGTTGAAGGTTCAAACTATTCTGCTGGAGTCGGTGGTAGAATTGCGTATTCTGTTGGACGGTGAGTTTTAAGATGGGAGCGGAGATTTGTGGTGTTTCGATCTTTAGTCCGGACTTCTTTACGGCACAGTTTACAAATCAGTCGGTTCGCATTCTCTGGCTCTCCTTTTTTGTTTGGTTTAAAACCAAAGAATCGCCAAATAGGCGCATTTGCAGTCTTTTTGCTAACGAGAGCTGACATCTTTCCTGCTGGAGTTAGGGCTACTGTACATGGGTAATTACATACAGCGTCAGACGTATGCTAGCATATTGTTACTTCTTCTTTTTTCTTTTTTACAAAAATACCACGGTGAAAGCAAAAGAGAAAGAGAGAGACTGAATATAGCACAAAATTCCTAACTAGCGTTGCATAACTGAATATCATTCTGTTAACGTGGACAACCAATATTGTGTCGAACGCTTATCTTGTCAAGTCGCCCAAGCCTAAGGAATGCTAACAACAAGTATCATCCCACCGCCACTGCATCAGCATGATGCCAGTGCCCAGAGCAACAAAGTGAGTCAACTTAATGCAAACGGTCTTTCGGTGTGACCATGCAGGAAATAGCCTTAAATGTTTGAGGATTGCAGAAGAGCCGCAAGTTATCTTAAGACGCTTTCACACATAGAACCAACAAGACTGCTGTGGTAACTCTGTAGGCAGCACTGGTGTTTTCCCCTATTCTCATTACCAGCTACTACTGCAATCTCAATGCAGAATGCAGTTACAAGAAATGGTGCAGTGCTGGAAATATTCCGCTTTTAGGTGTGATGTTGACAATTTCTATCTCGATATATATTTTTTTAACCATTTTGTCTTTCCAAAAATAAAAGGTTACAGAGCAAAAATGTATTATGTTGCCCCATTATCTCTTGTGATTGGTTAACTACTAAAGACTGCCAACAATGCTTACATGCTGGACCTGGGAATCATCCAGCCTCTCCTACTAGAGATCCCAGTTAGGAAGTGATGATTTGAGGATCAAAAAAACTTCCGTCTTCTGTCAAACTCTGAATCAACTTAACTCACCCTGAAAGGCTTGAGGTGAAACAGGATTGAAACTTTAACCATAGACGTCAACAAAACACTGCCCTTCAGCCATGTGTTAAGAGATGCTGAGTAGCCTACTACAACGTGGCATAGAGATTTACTGCATTATGTTGCATTACCATTCAAAGGTACTGATAGTAAGAAAAATCTGATATACTGGTTACGTGACAAACAATAAGCTGGATTTCTCACACGACCTATATTCTGAATATGTTAATGATTTGTTTGTGCTTGGTAATGTTACGTAATTTCAATCACAAATACTTATGCAGTTGTTGTTCAAATTATGTAACATTACCAAAGGCGTGAATTAACTTGTCTCCAGAATTCACAAATATTTGACCCACTTCATAAAGTATTGTTGACTAAAACACTTAATCTCGCAATCCATTAAAAGTCTCATTTTAAAACAGCCCATCTCCTAGAAAGGCAGGGAGGAAGAGGGAAAGAGGATGAAACCCATTTTTAGATAAGAGAAATCCCATTTTAACATACCTCTAAAGCAAGAGCTGTTTTGTCGTAGGCGCAGGGCACTCGTTTCTGGATGGCCTTCGCCATGACGGGGCCGTTCTGCACGGACGGTAGAGGGGTGATGACTGCTCCGGGTGTGCCGGGGGGCAACGGCGACGGCGTCTGGGGTTGGGCGTAGGCGTGGACGAGGGCGTGGGAGGGCTCGGGGATCCCGTAGCTGTTGGAGTTGCGGGATCCGAGGGAAGGCTGGCCGGGATGAGGCGAAGGTCGTACCAATTTCTCCACGTAGGGCACGGGGATCATCCCCACGCGTCCGTCTTTACTCTTGGCGCTCCACCACTGCTCCTCCGGCTTCTCCAGGATGATAAGGATCTCCCCCTTCTTGAAGGGAAGGTCCTCCGCATCGCTGCCAGTGAAGTCATATAGAGTCCGCACATACTCCAGGTTCTCGTCTGGGCCGCCGATGGGCTGGATGGGACCGCTCACTGTGCTTGGGTACCTTGAGAGATAATGAGGTAAAAGAAGGAGACATAATGTGGTTACCATAAAAATTAGGCCACTGTCAAGTGCATTAACATGAAATAGGGCTGCACCATCTTAGTTGACTAATTGGTCGTTTTGGTCTATGACTTCTTTAGTCCTTTTTTTATGCATTTTCATGCTCAGCGACTTATTTCCATGAAACTTATGAGCACATCTCTGGTAAAGACAAGATTTAAAGTGAAAGATTTAAAGATTTAATTTGTGCGATTCAAACTCAGTTTTACAGATCTGTCGATTAAATCAACTAGTTGATTAGTCGAGGATAGTCTGATACTGAAACTCAGATATGGTGGGACTTATCACACATTTCCCTCAAGCATCAGATATTTTACGTTGAATGACGTTCAATAAAAGCTGCCTGTGAGCGTCTACTAATTTAGCATTGACAAAAAGGCTTAAATGAAACATCCATATTAATATCAAATATCTTGGAGCAAGATTTGAAAAAATTCCACATACAGAATGATATGAAAACACTGTTGTCATCAATGCTGGCTGTGTGTAAGCAAACATTGCTAATAGAGTAAATACAAACATGCAAACCACAAATGTTACCAGCATCTTGGCTGGTGATTGTTCATTTTTCCAACCTCATGTGTTGGAACACCACACAGCCTTACTAAGAACAGTAACCTGGAGGTGTGGTGATGGTGGTGGTGGTGTTCAAACCAGTTTAAATCAGCAGGGTACTGAGGTCTGACTGAAAAGTGGGTTAGTTTTGATAAAAATAGACAACCTACTTAACCTAGATTACACCAGTCAAACATATGAGACCCCAAGTGTTATGGTATTGTATCACTTACCCACCAAAAAACTGACAATAACCTGATATTTTCAGGTGGAATTTCATTCATTCATTCATTCTCACTGTGCAATATAATTTTCCACTTGTGCATCTTTGTTAACAGTCTGTTTATTGCCAATACTGTATATACTGCTCCTATTTTTATACTTCCTTCTATTTAAATAGTTCATATTTTGTTTCACTTTGTTTAGCTCTTTTTTTTTACTGTGTTAGCTGATGCATCTTGTTTTTTTTGTACTATCCCCTATCCCCGCTGCTGTACACTGAACATTTTAGACTTATAAAGGAATATCTGATGTTATCATGGTATTTAGTGGAGTGGGGTATATACTGGGTGACTTGTCCTTACCTGGGTGCTGGCTCTATCAGCGTGGTCGTATCCAGGTAGTGGATTTTGTAGAACTCCAGGAGAGCAGGGAGGTGCTCGAACTCTTGGTCGCCGATCTTGAACCTTTTGCTGGGCAAAGAGTTGATGATATAGTGCGACACTTTGGAGTTTTCCGACACCGACAGCACGTAGTCGCCCGGGCAAGTCGACGAGTCTCGAACCAGAAACATGCCATGTCTCTGTCCTTGTAACCTATTCTGCGCCTCTTGTCGCGACACGGGTCCAAAATACCAGGCGGACCGATCAGACGAGTCAAACCGAGCAGCTGACATTTCCAAAAAATAATAAGTTAATAATCAAGTCTACAAAATGAGATAGACAATAAGTTAAAAACGTATGTATGCGTGGTGGTTTGGGATGGGCCAATCACAGCAAAGTGGAGGGTTTTTGGAAGATGCAGGGCTGGGTTAGGGTGGATTATTTCTGCACAAACTGCTGCAAGATTAAAAAAGAGCCGAAAACAAACACAACCCGACTGGTTTTATCCAACTTTGGAGCATAATGTGGTTCCTGTGTTTCAGCAGTCAGTGGCTGAGCGGCCACAATAAGAAACAACTTATCGACACACAGAGAGAATGCGAGAAGCAACAAAGTATCAATGAAGCTTCCCTTTTTCGTTCCGCGTTCTGAGAAAAGCTCCTCTTCTTCTTCTACTAATAATGTATCTCCTCCAGTCAAGTGTCACTTATGAAGAAAAAAAAGGTGGCTTCAGTTTTTTATCTGATAAATCCTCATCATTGTCGCCAGAGTCGCAAAACGAAATGATTACTTTGTATCTCCTTGATCTTTTACGATAAGGCACGCGTCATGGAAATGCGTTTTTTTGAATCCCCTTTTTCTCTCGAGCAGACTTTTGAGAGGCAGCACGGCACAAAAAAATAAAAAATGGCGGCCCCGCAACACGTCTTCACACACAGAATGATGATTTCACAGCTCGGCTCCTTCCTGCAGCAGCGTGCATCTCTCAGGTGTGCCAGGACGTTTATGCTGTAGCTCCGTTATGCGTGCATTCCTTGTTAACGACTCTATATTTTGATACTTTCCCCTTATTATTTCTCTGCTCGGTCCCCCCCCTCACCCGAGCCACCAGAAGTGCGAGTACGAGACCGAAAAATGGCGACGGGAGGGCAGGTCCCGCTTTCTATCTGCTGCACGTCACTGACGCCCTGGAGGAGGAGGAGGAGGAGGAAAGGGGGTGGGCGGGTGACGAGGCCACGGACGGCCCCCCCAACCCCCAGAGCGAGGTGTCAATCATGTTTCCATGACACAGCTGCAGAACATTTTGTATGTCAAACGACAAACTATAGTGATGTCATCTTCATCAGAGGAAGAGACAGGCCTATTTATAACAGCAGCACAGCCCTATATTGTCTTCCTGCTATATTCTAGTCTTTTTTTTTAAACAATGTGTAAGTGCAGTTTAAAAATGTGCAAACAAAGTTAACTTATTTTATTCACTTATTGTATATACTGTATATACTGCTCCTGTTTTTATACATCCTTCTATTTAAATGGTTCATATTTTGTTACACTTTGTTTAGCTCTTTTTTACTGTGTTAGCTGATGCTTCTTGTTTTTTTGCACTATCCCCTTTGCTGCTGTACACTGCAAATTTCCCCACTGCGGGATTAATAAAGGGATATCTTATCTTATCTTATCTTATAATTGATAATATGATACTTCTATCAACATGAACATCTTGTACATCCATGTAACATTACATCTAAAGTGATGGATGATGAAATACATGTAGCAACACCACAATGTAAAAAATACTACAAGTAAAAGTCCTGCATTTATTTTATTTGCACAAATTATTACAAATATTTTTTTAACATCTATTCATTAATCTACCTCTGTAAATTTGCACCTTTGTAAATTTAAATTTAAGTTAACATTCTGTCTTTTTGCTGCTACTACTGTTTTTAACACTGCTTTTCTAGACTCAAGACCAAACTGTTCTCAGACGCTTTTTTTAATTGATCAAATGCTGCACTTTACTGTCTTTTGATTGTTTTTATTATCCTTTTAATTTTTTTCTTTTAACTTATACTTTTATATTCTTTTATTCGTAATTATCTTGCTTTTATATATGTAAAGCACTTTGAATTGCCTTTGTGTATGAAATGTGCTATATAAGTAAACTTGCCTTGCCTTTTATTTATTAGTTGTTTTTTTGTAACTACACTGAAAAAAAGCCTGCAAAATTTCATTCCTCTCATTATTGTTATATTATTGGAATGTTAATACTGAGGCATTATGTGCAAGTAGCATTTTGCCGTTGTAGTTGATTTGGGAGCATAGTTAATTTTAGACTTTATGTTAAGCTTATCATATATTTTATTTGAACAATCTTCAAACGTCAACTAAACTTAGTGGAGTAAAAAGTACAATATTTGCATTTTTACATGAAGTAGGTGTATAAAGTATGGCAACGGTCTAAGCTTCAAAGCTTTCGGGTCAGCCCTACTTTCCACCGCTGTATAGATCTACAGACATCTCAAAGTAAAGGCCATTTGAGATGTTATGGTCATACAGCCAAGATCACCGGGGATCCCGTCATCTAGGGCATTCCCTCGGCAGAATAAAGTTTAATTTATACATGAGTGACTGTAGATTTAATTCTTATAACAGATGACACTTTTACACCCAATCCCATCTGACAACTCAATCGTCTCAGATGGATTCCCTGAGGACACAGGCTGTGCTATTAAACAACAAGTACATGTTCTATAATGTTTATGATGCATTTCTTTGTAGCCTATTATATTGTATGTCTGTAGCCTACTGTGGCTTCTCTAGCTCATATGTTTGAGGTACAGTATGTTTGCTCAGTCAACAGCTATTCCATGCCACCAGTAAAAAAGCTTTACGTATTTCCCTATTTTAATTTCCTGTTGTTCTCCAACTTCCCCCTCCATTCAATCTCATAATAAGTATTATCTGGCACAGAACTGTGACACATCGATTTGGAGCTCCCCAACCTGCCCAACCCACAACACAATATGCTGAAAGGGAGAGAGTGAATTTAAATGGAGGGGGTATAGTGCCTCCAAAGAAGCCTTAATAAAGAGTGATACACACCAAAGAACGCGTTGGAAAACACTGATTTGAGCACGACAAGCCGTCCAATGTGGCGGGGACAACTTCTGCTCAACGCCGAAAGTAAAATATATAAAGATGCAGCTCTGTTCCTCTGGTTATTGAGGTTTCAGTGACCATGCCTCACGAGGCTGCAGCTGGCACAGAGCAGCTCTCATCACTGCAGCGCTGTCTGAATGTTAATAGATTCGCACCCACTGGGTCTTAATGGCGAAATGCCTGCCAATTCCCACATTTCCACAAAAGACGCAGTAATGCAACAAAGTGGAAAGTTGAAAACAAACAGGACTTCTTCCTCCTCAGAAGTATATAATTAAAAAATGCTGATATTTAGGGAAACATACTGTTTAACTGTGCATGTACCTTCAGTTGGTTTAAACCTTTGTTTTTAGTCATATATTCTGATTTTGTTACCACAAGGTCATGACAGCCATTCATTAAGATGGATTTTTTTCGGGAGGTCCTACATATATATAAAATTGCATTTTTGTCACTATTCCAAATACACAAATTCCATGCAGAATATGAATTAAATTAAGTCATAAAAAATGCATTTCTGCAAGTTGAGAAATAAGGCTGAGGTAAGTTATGATATACCTGTGTGTAACCTGACAAACATTTGTAGGCCTTGATTCAATGGATGCTCACGGAAGAGTTTCTTCAGAAACACCGCCATCTAGTGGAGTCTTTTATTTAAAAGTCTTTATGTATTTATTAAAAAACAACAACTATACATATATATAATTGTTTTGTTTTTCATTTTAGACTGTTCAGACCGTTGCATGGAGAGGACATGTTATACAAACTGACAGACACAGAACTGTGAAGCACAACTCAACTGCTGTAGCCTTGAGCACATCTGCCTGAGCACAAAAGCATTCAGGGATACATTGATAATAACCTGCCTTGGGACATACTGTAAAGGGTGTCTTGCTCACACCTCCTCTGATTTTACAGAAACGTCTCGGAGCATAGTCAGTGCCCCTCAGGCAAAGGATTTATTTTCTAACCATTACCCCCCTGGCTATCACTGCTGCATTAATAAGAACCTGCCTTATGGGCTGGCCTCTATGAGGGAACTGCATTGTGATAGCTTCAAATCACCAATAGAAAGTACGTGACCGCTCGGAAATAGCAATGACGACTTTAACTGCATGTAAAACCATTTTCTTCATTGCAATATTATCAATGATTTAAGACTTTTAACTATTACAGCATTGGGTTTTTGTTGTACATTATGATATGTAACAACTCAAGCACAATAATGTTGGCAAAGACCATTATGTTATACTTTCTTTAGAAGTCATTCAGTATATTTCAGAGGGGAAATTAATGGCCTTGATCATGGCAAAGGTAGCTTTTAAACATTTTGTTTCCCACACCTTGGAATTAAAAGCACCTATATTGTACAAAGCACATGGGAGTTGAAGAACGTCATTGGAAAGGTGGGCAAATTTATACAGTAAAGCTAGGGGTGCACCTTGTGGAAGTTGAGCTTTGAAATGCTGAGTGATCATTTTAAGCCTGCTGGGTCAGCTATCTCCTCAATCTATTGCTGTTGAAAATGATGGTAAACTCAGAGTTACTGCATGAGATGTTGCTGACAAAGTGTAGATGTCATTCCAGAGCAGAGGGCATTGTGTAGATGAATGCGATTTGTTTTACTGTGGAGCCTTCATGAGAAGTGAATTCAGGGACTTCCATCTCAATCATTCTTATGTGCCTCTGGTAAATGGACATGCATAATAATAAGTTGTACAGTATGCCGAGATTAACACGCCAGATTGCTGTATAATCATTATGAATTTCCTCCTAAAAGGTTTTAGACGTGGAGTATCTTAAGCCAGGTTCATGCTGGGAATTGTCTGCCCCGCCTGGCTGCGTGCAGTTCTTAACCTGCCCCACGTTGTTGCACAACTATAAGCTAAGTTTCGATTCATGTTGTGAAATTAGGCAATATGCTTTTTAAATTTGTTGACTCTCCCACAGCTGTATACCATCTCGCTGATAAATGTTCACATGAATTGCCAAGAACAGGAAGAGGCACCAGTCTGGGAGGAAAAACAGGAAAGGGGTATTTTGTGTTCAGACAATTTAATAGTTTTTTATTGTTGTGCTTTGTTGTACTGTAGGTTGGTGACAAACTGGCAAGTTAAAGCATGACACTGCTCCATACAATGTAAATAAAAAATGTGCTTGAGAAATAAGCCTGGCAGTTTGTTCTATCTTATTTATTGCATGTGCTTTTAGAGGCTTAACTTTGGTCATTTGCACTGATGAAAGTTATGATTACTTTGCTGTTTTAACAGTAACAAGTGATTAGTTATATAGTTATATGAAATGCAACAATTCCACCATCATTTTGGCAGAATTACAATAACTATGCAGTGACAACTAAAGTAATACTCACTCAAATCTGACTCACTTTGGTGAAAATAAGCAGCCAGTGTTAAGTTTCATAACTTTAATAGTTCAAATGTCTTAAAATGCATTGTTTGGTAAAAAATAAATAAGTTTACCATTCCCAGTGCAAAGCTAGATTTGAGGCATTCTTTCCTCTTCCTTTTGTGTGCAAAATTAAAAGCTTTTATGTCAATAGACCTTTTCACATTATCTGTCCTTGAGTACATTTCTGTACCCATTATAGTCATCTTTAAAAAAAAAAAAAAAAAACATTGAATCATAGGACATAAATACAGATATCTGTAACTGTACACAGAGTTTTTGTGACTAAGGTTTTTCAGAACAACCTGTTTTGATCGTGTCACTGCACCGTCCTTTTGAAACGGTCTCTCTGCACAGCACGGGTCCTCCTCTGTCTCTCTGCTATGGTGGAGCTGAGGCTCTGTTTGAGGGCTGGGAGGACCACCCCAGACTGAGAGGGTCCAGACCTGGGAAAGGAAGTATGTAGATATAACTGAGAGGGCCAAGATGGTTTTATGACATGAGTAGCATCGTGAAAAGTCTCTGTATTGGTTACAAGAGGCAGTAAATGCCAATATTATAAAAGAACGTATATTGCCAAGAAGTGAAAGTCAATTGTTCGTTCCATTGCAACATCAGCGCCCAGCAGCAAAGCTATACTCTTCCGCCATTTAAGACTGAAAGCGACTTGGATGCCAGTAAAACATTCGCCTAAAAAGTGCTGTACAAAAGTAAAACAAAATTATTTCTACTCTATGGCCTGTGTTGAACAATAAAATACTATAAATATAATAAACGTTTTCAGTCCAAAATGGCAGCACTGTTGTAAAAAAAAAAAAACACAGGAGTTTCGTCTATGTGCTTGTGTACCCTTTGATATTATGGAGGTTTGAGCAATCTGTTACGAGGCACAGGGAGAGAGACACGATTTACGTACGTTTTTTCCGGAAATGTCTGAATTCCAAGTTTTGGAAATTTCTTTTCTTCTGAAGATTTGCTGAGAAGTACAAAAAAAAAAGAAACCCATATCACAACTGTGCTAGTTTTTATCAAGAAATACTATAAAGGTATATTGGTATAAAATGATAATATTTTATCACTTTACCGGGTACCATCAACAAGGTAGGCCTTGGTCAGAATGTAGTTTTCTGGGGTGATTTTCTTGCTCAAAACGATATCTCTGAGCAATGCCTTCACACGTATAATCTAGATGAAACAATCTAGTTGTCATAAAGTCATGAAATATTTCCACAGAAATATATCTAAAGATCGTTTCAACAGAATGTCATTGCTAGTCAGCAGGTTGGGTCAATGTTTACTTCCTGTCAGTTGATGTCATTCACATACACTGCAACAGGAAATAAAGCTAGATACATTTGCAATGTTTATGTATACTGTGAAATGCTCAATAAAACCAATAAAAAAAGTGCATTTGTCTTATGATGGAGCACTTACTTCCTGAGACTGTAAGCTGTTAGCATTGTAGAGCTGCCGGATGATGACCTCACACTCCTGTAGTGTGGGGGCGCGCGGTGGATGGGAGGGATTGCTGTGAATTCGTAGAGGCTGTAATGAGGTGATGAGGCCCCCCTTCACCTCTGGGCCACGGTCCTGCCTGGCAGATCCCAGCATTTCGCTGCCCTCTTCAATGCTGCTCCCCAGTAGTCAGTGAGATAATATCAATTAATGGTAACATACAACATGTTAAAGGCAGTTTTGGTTGTTAACGCCCAGTTGCTACACCTACGGGTACGGATCGAGACTCAAATCGATTTATTGGGCCTCGTTTGTACGACAAGACTGGATGTGCAATATGTCTTTTATGGCCCGGGCTCCATGAGGTTGTGAGCTCTGGTGAGTTTAGGAACTTGCAATGTAATCCTGCTCAACCTACGACAAGAATTTCACTAAGGGGACACTTGTCGATTTTAAACAGCAGTACAATATAATAAACAAATATAAACGTCTATTTTGCACTTAAAAAAAGATTGTGAAATTTCACATTTTCTTCAAGCCACAGAGGAAAAGTTACTGGAAAAGTTGAATGGTAACAAATCTAATGTGGTTATTATACCGGCATCTCTTTGCACGACTGTTTCATAAAGTGGCTGCAGGCAAACTGCACTGCAGTAAAATCGGTTGGGTCTTTGCATAAGCACATGCTAAAAACCCTAGATAAGAAATTCTTAAAACAAATATAACTTTGTGAGCTGGGAACACCCGATAGCGATTATGCATTCAAATAATAATGTACAGTATCTTTTTTTTGATAAAATGATACATGGGATGGGCCCTTCCATATGCCTCTTTTGTTTGAGTAAGGAGACACCCATACCATATAACCAGAGGAGCTACGAGACACGACTGCGATCTGGACTGACAAAGAATTATACACACACCGGCCATCTACTTTAGATTTAACATTTCAAACAGTCAAATCTGTCAGTATTAAAACCATGCTCCACACCACTTTGTGAACCTGTCTTTTGCTTCTTCACACGCTGTAGCTGTGGTATACCACTGCATGTGGTGAAAAACGTGTTTCACATCTTCTTAGTGTAATCAATGTTCTCCTTAATGTCCTCGTACATGTACATCACACTTGCTTTATGTGCTGCATTATATTATTCAGTATTGCACAGTATGTTTCACCTAAAATGTGCTTAACGTTGCTTTATTTTGTCTCATCTCATCAACATGTGTTAACCAACATGGCTTTTCTTATCAGTGCTCTGCTATACTCTCATTTAGAGCTGGAACAATACATCCAAAGCTGAACAGCAATATTGTGAGATGAGATATTGTTTGAATTTTTTGTAAAATCATGATACTACTTAAATGAGTGTTTTCTTAATGTCTTAATGGCTGAGTGACACAAATATCTGAGCTTATCTGACTATCCTAGCTGCGTGAAATTAACAAAGAATGCCTGCTAACTGCTTTGTCATCGTATCCATGTTTGTCTCTCAATTCTTTGTGGACATCTTCTAAAGTCATCCCTAAAGTCTAATCACACTACATCAGTATTGAGGTAGGTAGGCAGGTGAAGTACTGAATAAGAACCAGATGTAGCAGGATGGAAATTCACCTTAGTGCTTGGTCCTGTGCGGGTCGCGTGTCCTGCAGCGGCTCCTCCAGGTAGAGTCCCGTATGGGCATCACTTCCCTGAGTGGGTGGTCGGACGCCTCGCCGACTGCGTGACATTCCTAGAAGAAAGAGGACCCGAGACTAAAATAGTTAGAAATTGTTAACTGTTGTGCCCTAAATGTTATTTGGCAGACAAATTTCACCTAATTTGGCCTTGCATGAGTTACCAACAACTAGCCTTTCTATTCTGAGGACGCCTTTGAACTAGGGTCTGGGCAATATGATGATAAGCCCTGTGAGATAACAGATATTTAGCTGCTGTCAGAGATTTTAGGACGAAACAAAATACAGTCAGTAAACCAGGATTACATCTTACCTTTTCTACTTGACTTGGGAGGCTCCATTATCAGCTTATACTGCAACTCTGCAACATCCATATTGAGAGAAATTCAGTGTGCAACATACTGTAGGGAGGCCCATAAGAGGCACAATCTTGTAACACAGTCCCGACAAACGGCCCATGCTTCCATGGGGGCCTCGACCGCTGTGACGGCGCGCAGACAGACGACTGGGGAGTCTCCTGGCGGGTGGTGAGATGCATTTATGTGGAACAGCATGTGACCTGTTCAGTAAAGTGACACTGGATCTCTGTCCACCTCCCACTGAGAGACCATCAAAACCCTGAAGTTGCTAAGCGACCACGGTACCTAGATTGAATGTCTCTCTTTTCAGCACCTTATCATCAAGAGACAGTCAGGTCTTTGTCATTAACTTACTTTAAATCAAATTCATTACATAAAGGGTGTGCTGTGGACACAACAAAAGGTTACTGAGTTCAACCCATGTAAATGGGAAATAGTTATATGGATTCTTATGATGAATTGGTTACCTCTCAGGGCCATGTGACCATAAAGGAGCTGATATTTGATGAACACCATAACACTGCAATTTCTTCTTGGGAACAATAAGGAACTACATCTTTCTACGAAACAGAATTAGGGATGCACCGATCCAACTTTTTTAGTCCCGATACCGATACCTGAGCTTTGGGTATCGGCGAATACAGAGTACCGAGCCGATACCAGTGTTTAATAATAAGCTGTATGCCTCACTGTGTGGAAGTGACTGTGATCATTCCTTTATGTGTAAGGCAACGTCAGGCGTGACTTAAACATTGCTTTCCTAACTTCGTAAAACAAAATGTAACAAATAAATACATAGATATAAATGTATTTAATTGTTTTTTTATAATCAAAATAATAAATCTTGCACCAGCAACTTGGTCAAAAACGTCAAAATTGACAGGAATTACAATTCAAGAGTAAACCTTTTTCACGCAGCAACAAATTGGTTTAAAACTTAAACAGGAAATAAAATTCCAGTATATAATGTATAGAGAAATATACACATAAAAATTGAATGGAATAGATCGGCCCCTTTGTCACTGACATCCGATCCAGCTATTTGAGTCTGTATCGGCCCGATATTCGATCCAGTATCGGTATCGGTGCATCCCTAATATTGATCACTAAGCTATTCTTTGCTTTTTTTCCTCCTCAACTTTAAAAAAAAACCTACTGCAAAGTGAGAGGCCAAATTAGAGCACATTATTTAAGAGCTTGTAAACTTTTATATACTGTACTGTGTTCTTATTTATATAAATTGTCTTATTAGTCCCTAGTCTGTGGAACAAACTGCCTCTCCACATCAGATCTGCTCCCTCTACGGAGTCTTTCAAAGCACAGCTCAAGGCCCACCTCTTTTCTTTGGCTTTTGAATGTACTTGAATTGTGATGACTAATTGGCCTTTTATAATGCTCATTATAACAGTCTTTTACTCATGGATTTTATCTTGGTCTCTGTCTGTGGATGTGTGTGATTTTGTTGTCTGCTCTGTTGACCTGTTTTTATTCTGCCTATGTCTGTAAAGCACTTTGGTCAGATCATGTTGTTTTAAATGTGCTATAGAAATAAATGTGACTTGACTTGACTTGACTTATTAGTTTCTTTTATTTCTATGTTTTTTTCCTTTTTTCTCCCTTCTGCAAAGCACTTTGTAACTTACTTACTTACTTAATTCTTTACTTTTACTTTACTTTATTTGATATCAGCATGGCATGACAGCAAAGCAGCATGAAACTTTTACTGATCTCTAATCCAATTGTCAACAAACAGGCTATGAATAATTTAGGATTACCCCGAATTCTTATTAGGTAACACATCCATTCAGTCAAAGTATGTTATTACTGGGTAGAAACGACGTTCATTCTCTGACAATAATGGCATATTTGTCACCTTTATTCTCCCGTCTGAGATAGTCTATCTCTGCATGGAGCTTCTCCAGAGTGTCCTTGTGTTGCTGCTGCAGGAACTGGATATTCCTCTCCATTGAAGCGACGCGGTGGTCCATGATGTTGTTGCTGTGACGGGAGGAGGAGGACACCTCTGCTGCTCCTCTCCACACTCCTCCTCTGTCCGCCGGGAGGGGCGACGGACAGCGGCTGCAGCTGGGTCGCCGGTGCCGGTGCCGGTGCCGGTAAACGCCGCGGAGAGCAACAAGGCTTCCCGAGGCGCCCGACTCGAGTCCATTGAGGCAAATGCCGCAAAGGTGGAAGGTTATGACTCGACATTGCTTTGCGTCATTCAGCTAAACGACCCATTCTGTAACCCCATTATCTTACCATTATATTATATGTTGGGCAGGTTAACTTACATTGTTAACCTACAAGACCCAGTTAACTAGCAGGTCGTTTACTAAAGTCTGTTGCTTGTAAACAGCTCAAGGAAGTCCCCCTTTTGCACTCAATAGACATGCGCTCCACTAACTCACACAGCGTTGCCAGGACAACGAACAAGCTGCCGTAAAGTCCCACCTTCCCTGGCTTAGGATTGGCTGCAGTATGAGTGACGCATTTAAACATAGCTATTTGATTGGTGGAGCTTGTTAGATAGATAGGTAGATAGATAGATGGATAGATGGATGGATAGATAGATAGATGGATAGATGGATAGATGGATGGATGGATGGATGGATGGATAGATAGATAGATAGATAGTAACTTTATTGATCCTGAGGGAAATTGAAGTTTCCTGCATCAGTTCCATAGTGCAAAACATGTTAGTAAAAAGGCAGAAAAAAAGTTAGTAGTGCAAAGTACAAAGTACAAAAAAAATATACCAGATATAAAAATACAAGGAGATGAAGGAAACTGTTAAAACTGAATATAGTGCAGGGTAACAGCTGTGATACAGGACTATTAAAAAGTGAATATAGTGCAGAAGAGACTGTTAAAAATTAATATAGTGCATTATTATCTGTCCTGCAGACCGTCCTCCTTTGTCCCCCCCTCCCTCCCTAGAGAGGTGTTAGGGGCAATATTAAACTTATTTTAGTAGTTTCACAACTAAAACATGACTATTAGGGATAACAAGATGCCACACCCAATAACCACAGGTGTTGGAGGCCACAAAATACTCAATTTCATTATTGTATAATGTGTGATATACAGTATATATTGCATTTGTTCAATGAAAATGCAACAGATAACTGTAATTAATGGCAAACTAGTGGCTTCAAGGAATGTGGGGAAACAAAACACAACAGTATGTTTAAGGAAATGACCAGCTGTAATGTTGAGTGACTTGTAGGCTGCTAAATTGTCTAAACCATGCCAGAACACTGGTATGTTCTTTTAAATAGTTAAGTCCCAAAGTTTAATTGGTCTTAGCAGCAGGTTTACTAGGTCAGCAGCAGTAGCAGTAGCTCTAACTGCCTTGCCAGCTTAACTACATCATAGCTATGGGAGACTAATGAGGAAAACAAATACTTGTGGTTGTTAAATTGTCATCTGGATTCTTCTGAGCATGGTGAGGTTTATGATGAATAAGTTCAGGTTCAGGCAGATGGGATCAGAAAATGTGTACCTCCGTAATTGAGGTGTCGCGACAGCAAAGGCACTTCATCTTAGGCCAAATTACCTTTCCTTTCACGTCTTTATTCATGTTGCAACTCAAACAGTAAAGGTTACATCACACACACAGGGACACTGAGATAGTGTGTCTGTCATAGATATGACAACATTAAAATGCGTTTGCAACAGTAAGAGACAATATGGAAGATCAGCAGAAGGCCTATTCTTTGGAAATGTTTAGGTGGTATGGTACTGTTCTCTCCATGCCCGCTGCGCCATATATACAATAACAACAATAACTTAATTTACAATATTTACAGGTAATACAGAATGAGTAAACACAAAAATGAAAACATTCAGGTATGTTCTTAGCAAAACATACAAAAAGAATAATCAAAATCAATGACCAACGATTCTATTATGGGAGTGCACACGTTACACTTCATTTTATCTTTAAGTGATACTTTGAACAGCAGCCCTAAAGCTGGTCGGGAGTCAGTATTTAGCTCAAGGACACTTCAGCAGGGTGGACACAGGCTTGTCATAACATGGCACTGTCTTTGCACTTACTACACCAACCTGCTGTACTAATTATTTCAACTGCTGCACAAATTATCTTTCATTTGACTCCTAGAACCCAGATACTCATCGTTTTAGGATGGCTGATAGCAATGATTGTAGGGAACAATAAAAAGTGACACATGCATCAGTTTTACAAAAGGTAAAATGTCATCACTTTCTGCTATCTGAACAGAACAGCATGTGTAAGAGACAGAGAGAGGCTGTGGATGTGTCGATATTAGGAATGTACACTCAAACAAACATTACACACGCGAAGGATTGCTCTCAGTAGAGTAATACCTACAAAAAAAATTACAAAAAATTCAGACAAAAGGCCACAAAGCAAATAATGTATATTTAGAGAAAATCCTCACATAGAAAAAAACCTTTCCTCCATTCTGTTCTGCTGACAATGCTACTATATTGGCTTCAAAAAAAATCTCAGCGTAAACTATCTTCAGCCATGGCCATACATCAACACCGTATTCTAAAAATATGCAGCTAGTCACCATCTCAACTTAAAAAAAAAAGGCAGAGGGAAATACACCTCTGGGGGAAAAGAAAGGGCCCTCAAATCGTTCACATCTTGTCGCAGAGCAATGTCGTTAGTTCTGTACGGAACAAATCCCACTGTCCATTAAGACATCAAACATCATTTCACACATACATGCATGCATGCACACAAGCTTCTCTTTGACACCAACCAAAGGAGACCCTTCCCATTGGGCCACAATTTAAGGTGGAGTAAAGGTACCCTGTTGAGATATGTGGCGAAGGTCAACAACACACAAATATTTCAGGAAAAAATACATATTTTCAACTAGCACTCCAAATCAAACAGGTCACTTTTCAAAAATCAAACACAATCGCCACCCACTGACTACTCTGAAACCAAACACAACACAATCGAATCATTTTTCAATGTAAAGCAATTTTTTTTTCTTTTCCTTTTTAAAGAAATCTTTCTCTAAGGTGTCATAGCTTATACCATCTCTTTGTCAGCATTCTCACATCTAACAGCAACTATAATACAACTAAAAAACTGCAATAAAAGCATGGAATAGAAATCCCTAAATAAGCAAATCTGCCAAGGTATCTACAAAAAAAAAACTGGACACGTTTAGCATGTTCCACTCACGATCGTCCTATACAGTACTTCAACAGTGCAAAAACATTCAGACGTTAACCCGCGGGATAAACCTAAATTTTAGTAACACTGGGCCTAAGATTCTCTTCCGTCAGCCCTACATTCAAATTTGATTATACTTGCTAAACTCCAAAGTGATTGATTGATTGATGTTATTATAATCAGACAGAATATGGAATTGTGTGAAGGCATTACCAGCAACAGCAGCACCTAAGCTTCTGTATACCTGAAAAATACATCCCAGGTTATTGCAGCATGTTCGTAATCAGGGATGCTAACAGACCGGTTTCAGTCCCTGTTGAATTAAAAGCTATATTTTGCATGTAGCAGTCGGGTAGTGAGTGTTTTCTGGACCCATTTTCTGCCTGTTGCTTTAATACCAGCCACCATTTAAAAAAAAAAAAAATCCCTATTGCATCATTGTTTCAATGATGGAACATTAACATTAAGCAAGTACAGAATCAGTAAAGTGTCAAACACAGGGATCTTTTTTTTCTAAACCAGCATAGTTACCTTAAATAAAACAAAACAAAACTACATTTAATTTTGGCAACAGTTTTGTAATAGTACTTGTATGCGCTTCCACCCTCCAACTGTAGCATCGCTATTTAAACTTTCCTTCAGCAAGCAAGTAACAATTAAATAAATACCAGAAAAAAAAGAAACCCAGGAAAGCAAACAAGGGGTATAAGACAAACATACATCTGATGAGAATGATACTTGGCCGTTCCCGCCCTTCGTCAGCACACGTCCTCACTGTATGTAGGTGTACAGCAGGACACTGTACTTTCCCTCCAGCTACTGGTCTTGGTAAAAGATAACATTTTGTCTATAAAGTTGCCTATTGCACATCTTAAAACGCTATCTGTTTATGTTGAGATAAGTATTGTGTGTGTGGGTATGTGACTACTTGGCAATAACTGCTGTGAGGGGAATCTTCTTCTTGGCAACAAACACCCTTTTCAAGTCCTCTCACACAGACAAGAGCACACGTGCTTCATGTCCAACACTGGTTTAGAGTTCAGTGTTCAGTGAAGTCACTGCCGCTGTCCAGAACTTGAGATGAATGGCAAAGCCATTTAGAGCGCACAAGCTCTGGAGGTTCAGGGGAAACTGAAGCCTTGTGGTTTTCTTGTGAAAACTAAAGTGAAAGCCATGAGATGTGTCAGGAGATTTGGTTTTGTTGGTAATGTGCAGGGTGCAAATGACTGACATCATATCCACGCTTCCGAGAAGCAGCGTAGGGACTCTCAAACACAGAGTCCTGACTGCAAAGCTGTGAGGCGCCGTTCAATGCACTCCTTGCCTGCAGACACAAGGGAGAAAAGACAGTGAGTGGGGTCAACCAGTGGTCAACCACCGGGTCTGAAAAGTGAAGACAATGAGGAAGTGCCTTAAACTTGCATTCCTTCTAATAGCCAGCAGGGGGCGACTCCTCTGGTTGCAAAAAGAAGTCTGATTGTATAGAAGTCTATGAGAAAATGAGCCTACTTCTCACTTGATTTATTACCTCAGTGAACATTGTAAACATGAGTTTATGGTCTCAATCGCTAGTTTCAAGTCTTCTTCAATACAGCATGATGTTCATTTGGTAAATTATGGTCCCATTTAGAGTCAAATAGACCATAAAGCAGGGGATACTTTAGGGCGTGGCTACCTTGTGATTAACAGGTCGCTACCATGGCGTTGTCCGGTCTAGGAATTGTCCGTGTTTTCGTCTTACTACACTTCCACAGTGCGTTTTCAGTTCATGAAAGTTAACATTTTGGTCGCCTGAAAATGTCTTGTTCAGCGTTCGGTTGTACTTAGCCCAATCCTCTCGTGTCGAGGCTTCGAAACGGCAGTCAACAAACCGATGGGTGACGTCACGGTGACTACATCCACTTCTTATATACAGTCTATGTCATCATAACAAGTTATGTCCATGCTGTGTTAGCATGGATTTCCTCCAGGTGGTATGGTTTCCAGCCCAAAGTCATGCAAGTTAATTTTGTTTTGTCTATGTGTTTATACAGTGATAAACAAGCAAAAATATTACTTTATCACTGTATAGATGGAACATTCTGAATCAAGGGAACATCTTAATATAAAATTGTTTTTAAAAATATAATCCTAAAATATTTTTTTAGCTGCAGGAACATGGTACACCAAACTATGGTGCTGAAGCTGAGTCCCATCCCATCTTTTTTGCGAATGAGCTGACAGACACACTTACATTTGCTAACACTGAGGATGTCGTCCTGTTCAGTGAGCAGCAGAGACAGGCCCTCCATCAGCAGGAGAGCTTTATGGTAACGCAGTATTGACGCTTCCCCCTGGTGGAACATCTCATCCAGTGCAGCAGTCTGAACCTGAGATGACACCCGGACGCTCGAGTTAATATACATTTGTCTTGATTAATATCAATATAATGCTCCTGGGATCTCAAACACACAAAAAAAGTAAAGCTGTCATTTATCAACTTTTGTTTTCCTTGCTCTCTTGCTATACACATATGGGATTACCTTTTAGCCATTTACTCTACATAAGCACTCTAATTAACAACCAGTTACTTTAGCGGCTTTACAATATTCCTGTGACCATAAAGCAATAATTTGAGAGCAAAGGCTCGGAGCCTACATTTAAAATGCGATATTTTTGCACTTAGGGTTGGCAACAAATGCTAGAGCTAATTATTCGCTGGATGCCCTCACACACACAGTATCTGAATGATTATGCTGTGGCCTGCTGGTCAATAACCCCCATCTCCTTCTCTGCTTCCCAACTGTGTAATTATCCCCCTGGCTTACCATCTGCACAGTGTGGCTGAACAGCAGCCGCTCAGCCGTGATGGAGGTGATTTGGTCCATTAGACGGTGCTTCCTGGAAAAGAAGTGCTCCAGACGGGTGCTGAGCGAGCGGCAGGACGCCACGCTGGACTTGTACAGCTCATTCAGCCTCTTCACGACTGTATATATGGACAGAAATGGTATTTTAATACGCTGCCATTAACAAGACCCTCCTCCTTACAAGACAAGAAATAGCTCATACTTTGCTTGACTGTCGAGGATGGGTAGAGTTTGCCCTGTTTGACTCGCTCCATGGCTGTGTGTAAGGCGGTGGACAAGAGTTCTGCAGTCTTAAGGTAGAGAACCAGCTGTTCTGCATGACTGAGGAGAGACACACAAACACACACACACACAGTACTTAGGACTCAATTATAAATTGACAAATGAGACATGAAATACAAACAATAGCATTCAATTATGAAAGTCAGTGAAATATCTGTATGATAGATAGATTTGTAATGTGGATGTATGGGTAATTATGCATCAAAAAGTCACAACAGTGACAATTACAAGTAAGAAAACAAAAATGCAACCACTGGCTAGGGTGCAGACAATCTATCTGACCAACCGTCCTTATCGCGCAGAGTCCTGAGGACCAGAGTTTTTCTCATTAAATAACATGTTCCCTATTATCAAAGTCATCTGAATGGTGTTAAAGGTCCAGTGTGTAGGATCTGGCGGTATCTAGCGGTGAGGTGAGGAGATTGCATCTAACTGAAGCCTCTCCCGTGTGCCAAGCGTGTTGGAGAGCTACAGTGGCCGACACGAATGGCCCTTTCTAGAGCCATTTGGAGGAGAGTCAGTGTGTAGTGTGTGTACATGGGAAGTGAGTGGTGAAGCAAGAGAGAAAGAGCGGCGGCGACGGGAGCGAGTAACGTTATCGACTCCATCCCAAACACGAAAAGGTCTGGGCTACTGTAGAAACATGGCGGACTCCGTGGAGAGTGGACCCGCTCCCTATGTAGATATAAACGGCTCATTCTAAGGTAACAAAAAAACACAACCATTCTTATTATCAGGTGATTATACACTAAAGAAAACATCCCCCTACTTGTTACACACTGGTCCTTTAAGAAGGCATGAAATCTCCTCCTCTTCTCCTTCTCTGCACCTCAACTCTTCAACCCACCACTCTCTGAGTTTATTGTATTTATGTCAGCGTGTCTTTGTTTGTTCTGGTGCAAAAACGCTTACAAATCCTAGCAGCATACATTTTGACATACATCAGTCAATACTCCTGAGTAGGCTCTACAAATCTGCTAACTGCAACTGAAAGTTTGACTTGACAGATGTTTTGGCTCCATTAAAAAAAAAAAAAAATAATAATATCCCCAAGGTTATTTTTCAATTTTTCCCCAAACATGGAGCACAGGCAGGAGATCCACATTGAAACAATTTTCTATCCAAACTGGATAAACGATATCATCGCCATCAACAAAAGACTCACAGCCGCGGCTGATTGATACGGCCTTACCTCCACTCTCGGCTCAGTGAGCTTATCTGATCTGCTACCAGGCTCTGCGGCTGAAGGAGGGAGGGATGAGAAATGTCCGCCTGCTCCGCCAACGCCGCGACCCCGCGGGCTCCAGCCACCTCCATCAGACAGCGGGCGAAATCCAACGTGAAACGCAGGCTTTGCACGGTGTCTGTGTGCTCTTGCTGCACTCAGTCAGGAGATGGGAAGGAGTAGATAGAGAAAGAGGGAAAGGGAAATGGTTTAGTGATATCATTTAGAAACACCAGACTGTAATTTCTGATTCAGTCTGCATTGGTGAAATGAACACAAGCATTAACAGGAGAATGCATTTCCTTAATCTATACTCAGATTCCACCTTAGGCTATTTTGCGACGATGACTTGAGCTAAAGTCCCCTCAACTACACTATGCTCTCTTATTATATTTTTCCTAACAGTCCACACTGTCTAGAGGGAGTATTCATATCAAGGTTTTGTAAGAAGGAACCCCTGATTGATGTACACAACAAAAGAAGTCGTTGCTGCATAAATACATAGAATACACAAGATCTAAGGGATGACTCCTTTTTCAAGCCGTGTATAAAAACCTGCTTCTCACCTCCATCAGCGTCTCCTCAGGCAGCTCAGGAGCCTCAAAGGTTACAGGACCGCCCATGTTGGCTGTGATAGGATCAGTGAAGCTGTAGCGAGGACTGGAGGGAGCCTCAAAGCCATCCAGATAGGCGCCTGTCTGGGGGTAGCGGCTTGTGAAGGAGCCTGCGGGGCTGACTGACGTGAACGAGCCTGCAGGAGTCAGAAGAAGAGATGGAAAAAATTTTTTAAATATCTAATTTATTTAAATGCATACATACATGCTTTTTCATTGCTGTATAATAAACAGCAAAATCTAAACGGAAAGCAATTAATAAATGCATTAAAATAACAGGTGTGAATTGCATTTCTACCACCTATGCTGCTTGTTGTTTTTGGCATTCACACGTGTATTAAGTGGGGACGTGTTTCAGTTAATGATCGACATCTGCTTCCGGCTACGTGAATTTTTCTCTTCACAAATACTGTAAGTGCCAATTACAAATTGGAAAATTGTGTGTTTTCGATAAAACCAGTCATTTGGGTTATTACCCCCTAAATGTAGTGACATCTCTCCGCAGTTGGGCTTAATGAAAAAGAAAAGAAAAACCAACCTTTTATGCTTACCTCCCTGACATTTAATTAAGTTTCCACATCACAGAAAATGAAAGTAATAGCTTCCCCAGTGCTCTATGTTGTGTGATGTGCGGAGCGTAATACTAATGCCGCTGCGCAAGTGCAATTTGATTCCTGCTCGCCACAGAAGGGATATGGAGATAAATGACTGGTATTTAGCCGTGTTAGGATGCGCATTTGCTACCTGAGTATTTCCTCTGTCTGGAGGTATGAGGTGGGGTGCTGCCACTGGGAGGAGAGCCCACAGTGAAAACCACCTGTGCTGGGCTGATGGAGCCAGGTGCAAAGCCTCCCCCACCACCGGGGGGCACTAGAGGGAAGAAAAGAGCAATGAGTGAAGGTAGGGCTGGATATATCACTGACCATTTTTATTTTCCAATAAAGACCAAGAACTGCTAGACTGTATTTTAAAGAAGTTCTCTCTGTAAAAACAAATAAAATATAGAAATAAAAGCTTCAATTGGAATAGCACTGTATCACATTCTATATATTATTGACACACCGTTGGAATGGGCCACTTGATAAATAGATGATATCAATCGACAAGAGTTCCTACCTGTTATGTCTATGGCTTTTTCAGAGGTCAGGTTCTCTGTGCTGCCTCGGTCACCCACAGGTCCACCTGGTCCAAATGCAGCCATCAGCAGCATGTCGGACAGACGACCTGCACTCTGAGACCTGCTTCACAGAGACAGGAAAGAGAGACACCGAGCAGAGAACATGGAAGGAAAGAAAGTGTTTTAAGCGAATTAAGCGAATATCCTTGTTTGATATATATTTTTGTCTTTTAATAGCTGCTAATTTCCTTCCTTCATTTACCTACTTTTTCCCTGCTAGCTATATTTAAATGTTCTCTATACAATATCCAGAGCATTAATATAGCATCAAACAAGATGTTTGAAAGATATAGAGGAGTAATGTCTACCTGAGCAGAGAATTAAGTCGCTCTCTCTATGTGTGTGGTGTAATCAGAGCTTCTCCGTGCTTTGTTGACGTAGCCAGCTGGCCGCGCACGTTTTTAGTGCATGAGAGCGTGCCCCACTGGCTAGCTCAAGGATGCTACTCTCATACAGCGGTTACAGCTGATAACGCGGTCCCGACTGACAGCGCCGTTGCGGAAGCGTAGCGCCCACTCTCCGGTCCCCCCCCCCAGGTTAACACTGTTAGCTCTGTCAGCAGTGTTGCCTTCGCTTTCACAGTTAGCACCGTTAGCACCGTTAGCACCGTTAGCTACGAGCCACCGGCTCAGCTGTCGCCATGTTGAGAGCAGCGCGGTGGCAATAGAAATGCTCCCAATCTTGCATTCAGCACCTTTATATTATATATTATTAATAGCCATTCTATCCACTCCAAATACTACAGATATCCAGATCTTCTATAATGTAATGTGTCTATTGTAAAAAAAGCTAAATATGTGATAAACGCAAGGAGTTAAAAAACAAAGTGCAAGGTTTAAGAAGGAAGAAGATACAAATTACTCGAAAGCAGTTTGTTCTAAACTGCAGAAACACTCTCTGTCTATCCTGTAAACAATTCCTTCTGGATAACACAGCATCAGCGTGGTAAACAGAACACATAGAAAACAACATCTAACCTTACAAATCCCTTATCATCATTCAGTCTGTGGATGTAGTGGGCAGGCTGGGTGACGTGTGTGAGCGCTTGTTGTCCTGCGTCTCTGAGCTCCGCTGGGGCAGTCCTGCTGCAAGGGGAGCCGATGACCAAACCCTGTTGTGTCAGGAAGGTCACAAGGTTCGGAGAGCTGGGGGGCTTGGGGAATTCAAATGGAGGGATGGCCTAAGGAGAGAGACAAGAGGGAGGGGAGAGAGAGGTACCAGTTTGTTTAAACGGCTTGGTAGTCTTTTCTTGTTCTGTGTATCTCCAGAGAATTAAGCACACACACACACCCTTCTCTCTCTGTTGCAACACACACAGAGCTGACTCACCCTGGACGGGGAGCCCAGGATGGTGGGGAGGGGGCTACGCTGCATCAGCTCACTGAGTCTGGGGGAAGAGTGCAGAGGGCGGAGCGCCATCAGGCCTGCCGAGGGGGCCACCACTGGGTCCGAGTGCTGCTTCCTGATCTTCTGCCTGACGCCGCCACTGGCGCACTCCAACAAACAGGGGGCACTGTGGAGCCGCGTACCCAGCCCCGTCAGCAGTGTGTGTTGCTGAGAAGTGGGCCGGGATTCGGCGTGCTGAGGAGCTGTGGGACAGAGGAAGTAGGTCAGAGTGTTGCTGCTTTTAGACAGCGGGGTGGCATCGCAAAATTAAATGCCAGACAGGACAACAAGACAAGAAGAGACGGCGGAGATGAACAAGTCCTTTCTAACTCCCACGCTGCCCTGCTGGATGTCCAGACAGCTGAGGGAGTGTGCCAGCATGAGGGGCAGACAATTAGAGAGCAACAGGTGGTGAGAAGGAGAGTGTTTGTGTACGTAGGAGGTTTGTTCATTTTCTCAACCAATGACTTACAAAAGTAAAACATTGGCAAATGCTAACCACAACCGTATTTCCCTCTTTGCCTGCAGTTGAATTTCCACCACCTACAACAAGCCAATCACCTTTCTAGGGCTGTACTAAATAATTACTTTATAATTAATTGCTCTGTTTGATTATTTTTTGATTACTCAATTTACCATTTAGTCTATACATTTTTTTTTTAGATAGAAAAATTCCTCTTTGGTTTAATTGTATGGAGAGTACTATTGAGAAAGCTGTGATGTGCATCTGTGAAAGTAAAGTGAAGAGTAGCCTCTGAGCTACCTTGAGGGGAGAGCTGGAAAGGTCTGGCGCCTCCCAGGGAAAGCCTGCGATTGGTGGTGACCGCTCCCTGCCCGTATGGCGGCGAAGGTCCGGCCCGAGCGAAGCCCATCGAGCTTCCGCTGCTGCAACGACGCACCGGTGTCGACAGCCTAATAACACAAAGTTCACGAGTCAATTTAAGAAATGTAAACACAAATTTACATTAGCAACAGTGGGACTTGTGTATGTGTGTGTGTGTGTTTGTCTTTCTGGATACAGACCGTGGCGAGCCGTCTTGTTTGGGAGAATGGAGGTTCTGCTCCATGCGCTGGTAGTTCTGGACCTGGGTGGGGACTGGGATAGGCAATGAGTGACCATGGTTTCCATAGCTACCACCACAGTTGCTTCCCGAGAACTCGCTGGGCCTGCCAACAACAGTGAGAAGAACAGAGTGTGCCGAAGGGAAACGGTTAGACAAGAGATGAGAGGATTAGTGTGTGTTTTGAGTGTGGACACAGACACGTTTAACACTTTCAACAGGAATGAGTACACCAAATATTTTGGAGGAGAGATATTCTGTTAGTGACAATACTGTCAAACATTTACAGTGTCTGCAATGTAAAAACAAACATTGCATTGTATGTGTGGTCTGGAAATTAATTTACCAGATATCAGGGAATTTAATCTACTGTACCAGCTGAGCTGCACAGCTCCCACATGTATCACCACAACCAAACATTCAGCTTTGTGCCGTTACCTGACAGGACTTGGAGACCCGCTGCAGGAAGGTGAATGTGTTGGAGATTTGACTTGGCTACACAGACCAGCAGAAGCCAGAAGAGAGCTGATGGGATACGGGAGACACATCATCAGGACTTTATCAGGGTAATATTTTGAAAAGGAATACAACGTATGTTTTCACTTTTACTGTAAATGTAATTACAGATAGTCAATTATCCTCCTTTACCAGCTGTGTTCTGTAACTCTGTCACACAGCTACGTTAAATTAGTGTAATACAGGTAATGGGAATCTATGAATAACCAATCTTTGCTCCTTACCCGCTGTTCATCAGGCTGTCCGGCAGCACTTTACTCTCACATGTCAGCTCACCCGCTGGAAAACCAGGAAAAACATTAAGAACAGAGACTGAAAAAAATGATGATAGAGTAGAGCTCCAACTTGTGAAATGCTATAAATGCCATATAAAACCTAGTCTATACATTTTTTTTTATAACGATGACTTCTAATGCTTCAGCAATAATCCTACAGAGCTGGAGCTAAGGCTAGGACTATACACAGCTGTATTTGATATTCAGGGAAAAAAAATGTCATCTTACTGGTGAAGTGAGCAGGCACCATGACAAAGTCATCTGTGTCACAGGAGGAGGAGTTCTTGCTGCTGCCGCCACCTCCAGACGAGTCCTTGAGGAGAAAACCAGCGGCCTCCTGGGTAGGGGAGGTCAGAGCTTTGGCACGCAAATGCTGAACCTCAGCAAGAGACTGCTGCAGAGACAGGGAGACAGAAAGCAGGAGATTAACTAAGAAAGAAAGAAAGCACAAAATAAATAATGAAAGAGCAAGCCGTATGAGAAATAAGTGTTGCCTTGGTTGGTTTCTATGGCAGCCTCATTACTTCGGTACAGACAGAGAAACAGAGGCAATAAAACAGGAATAATAAACACGAACCGGTGGTGAGGCGAGGTGAGAGGTGGAGGAGCTGCTACAAGAGCTGGCTGATGCAGAGCTTGGGAAGCAGGTCATGGACACAGTAGGAGTTGCTGTAACAAAATGCAAACTCACTCGTTAGATGACTCAAGGAAACGCACAAGGCGGTTTGGTGAGAACCACAAAGTGTAAACAGAAACTTTGTCTGTTTACAGGAAAAGCCCACAGGGGACATATTATGTCATAATTCTACGGTGTTTTGCTGACAAAAAGTAATAGCTTTTTTTTGGTTTTCATGTTCGCATCACTATGTGGCCGGCTTTACTTCTAGATCAAGTCATATAACTGAATAAAAGTATCATTTGGTTGATATTGGTCATTATTTCAAATCTTGAATTATTTTGAGGGTAATATTTTACGTTAAAAGAAATGTGAAGTTTTTCACTTCCAGAAAATGCGGTATGGTTTCAGAAAGCGTGTAATGTTTATGACACTCAAGGTGTGAGACATTATAGGTGCAAGGCGAGCTCTATTAAGACGTGTATTGTTTATTGTTACTTACTCTTTTTCATGGATGAGCTAGCCTCCAGGAAAGGATGACAAAAAAACTCATCTGCCAACAATCACAAGAGGAAATAGAATTAGTGGGAGGCAGTGAAGCGGAGCAGCATTTCAGTACAGTATTGTACGATACAGACATATCTGTTATCAGTGTAGTGTCTGCATCAACACCGTACAGTCGACCGTTTCATTCATTTCCCTGTTCACTAACCAAAGTCCATGCGGTCCTTGTGGTTGCGCTGCAGCAGACCCAGCAGCAGGTGCCTCAAATGGCTTGAAGTCTCTCTGGGGATGCTGTAAACAAAATCATATCACAATCAGTGTGTGCTGCTGTACAGGAACAAATAAACTTGATTAGATACAGATACAGCAACACTTTTAGCTGCACTTGGTTTACTCTTTGTTTATACTGGAACCAACTTGAGAACACATGGTATCTTTCACAATTGGTGTGGTTTCATTAGGCAGCTGTAAAAGACTAGGTTGTTGGGGGCTTGTCATCTCTAGCAATGCTGCAAACCAACTGCTGTTCAACTGTTAATATGACCCAGCTGGCATGACCGTTACTGGCAGCATCTCTGTGGAAGAACACTTGTATTTTTCTTCAATAGCACTAGTGTAGCAACACGATAATGGGGTCTCTCTGAAGAGTTTAGGTCAGGGCGTCACTTTGCATTCGTTAATGTATTCTGAAGATGTATCGCAGCAAAGTTTCTCATTTCTTATAAGCAAAATCTAGAAAAACAAATGCAGCAGAACAAAATGATAAACCTCAACTATGTTTTTTCACTTTTACCATAACACTTTTAATCACATGAGAAAATAACCATGCTGCCGTCTCAATTTAACGCCTTACTTGGGGCTGAGAGACTTGTTTTTTTCGTAAAACAGCCGGAGGTCCTGGGGACTGCTAGCCTGAACACGGGGAGAGAGAAAACATGTACAAGTTAGAAAACATGTAAATGTCTGTAAATGTAAGCGTGTGTATTGTACACACACAGCCATACCACCTTTTCATACTATAGTTGAATAGATTTGTTATGCCACAGTATGCTGCCATTGCACAGATTGGGGCGTGTCATTAACAGTGCCTGGCTTGGGGTTCAATCACTTGTGTAACAACACAACATGCCAGTCAATGAAGCAAAGAGTGAAGCGAACTCTGATTGGTATAAGGTATATTTTAGTACAGGTATATTTAATGTGTAATATGACCTGTCTATGTATTTGTTTTTACTAAATACGTGTCTGTTTTTCTTTAATGTTGTTGTTTCCTGCGTGGACGATAAAGATTTATTGTAGTTTCAGAAATATTGCCGGACCAGTTTAGATAAGATAGCTTATGAATACTTAATGTGATTCATCTTTCACAGCATCGTTCAAGTTAGCCGAGGCAAATTGGTGGGTTTTTTTGGGGGTTCTTGCTCATCTTTCACATGATCCGGAGAGAAGAAACAGTGTTCTGTTTGAATACTTTCAACAAACACACTGAACTGTGGTTTCCTGGACGAGGATGAAAACATGTTAAAGGATCATTCAGCACAGTTTTGTGTTAATGCACTTCAGTTCTGTTAAATTACTGCATGTTTTCCCATCACTTTAACCACATTCAAATGTGCTTCAATTTCATTATCTTGTGCAAAATGGCAAGCACACTTATGTGCATATTGTTCACATACTCTTAACTCGGCAAAACAGATATCACGTAAAGGCCATTAAAGAATCCAGATTATTATTTTTTTTTTTTTACTTTTCATTTTTCTGTACAGATATGCTTGTAACTGTCCTAAAAAAAACAGTGATAACAGCAAATTCTATATAACATAATGACTGATTAATGATTGTTCATTTTTGGTCTGTGGAGTTTCGATGGTGGGTGGCCCATCCCTAAATAACAGAGTAGGTAACTATGTGTGAGGAAGGTCATATTGAGAAGAAAAAAAACATGCATTGTAAAAGTGTGTTTACCTGAAAAGGAGCCTTCCCAATCAGGCACTGAAACACTATGGTTCCTATACTCCACAAGTCAGCCTTGGCATCATAGTTTTGGGACATAATGACCTCAGGAGCCTGGTGAGGAAAAAAAAACAGTGAGATTGTGACACTTTGGTGGAAGTCATTGATAAACAATTAATGAGATGATTAAGTTAGTATTACCCATGTTGCATTATGTTTTAGAGAGTTTGTTCAGCTAACACTGTAACATTAAAAGTACTAGCTCTGAGCTGTGCTTTTTCACATGATCACAGAAGCAATTGAGCCATCATCAAGTTCGGGTGGACTGATGATCAAAATTAAGGGTGCTCCGATCGACTGGCCACCGATCGTTACTGGACGATATTCGTTCTAAATAGTTGGATCTGTGGTCTCCATAAAGGCCAATCAAAAGAGCTGATCAGATGACGCACAACACGCCAGACAATTTCTCTACGTGACGCTAAAATTGCTTCACCAGAGTTGTGTCTTTAAGAGAGAGAGTGGAATATGCTGCACGTGTTGCCTGTCAAAAAATAAACAGTTGTCAGTTCACGATGCTTTCTTATCTCTTAATTTTAATACTAAATATACAATGTTTTTAAGAATAGTTAGATAAATAAATAATGCTGCACGATAAATAGAAGGCTTCAAATAGACCCCGTGACCAGTGATAGGTATCGGCTGATACTGCTTCCAGTGATCGGTTAAACCTGACCCACCAGATGGGTCGTCTGAAAAGCCATCATTGGACACTGTTTGGAAAAGGGCAGACACTTTCAAAAAAAATACTTGGCAGGTGATTGGATGAACTATCTGTCAATCAAACTCTTACCGGAGCCAGTCGGGAGAAGAGTGAAAACCTCTTCCATAGAAAAAAGCCTTCAGTGCCGTTCTTTGCTCTTCTTTCAATAAAGAAAAACTCTCCAGTTCTGATTTAACTGATGCCATTGCAGCATCCACGCTAAACTCTTTAGGAGCCGCCATTGTTGTTCAGAACGAACAGTCACCTCTACGTGTCGCCTCGCATACACCTAAGCCACGCCTGTAGCTGCAGTAGCTCCTCACAGGACAGTGATTGGTCTTTGCACTGGCTTGCCAGACACAAATGCATCACTTGAAGCCTGACGTGTGATATGTGGTGTGATGTCACAAGATCACGTGAGAATCCAGCTGCCGTGCAAGGTAAGCAATCGGTGATCTGCACCAAAAATCCTTGGAGCACCGTTGATCAAAATATAGTGTTTCTTTCTCCCAAATGACACCTTCAAAGCATCCTTATATTATTTAACTAAAAATTCAGACACCCTCTCTGCTCATACCGAACTGTTAACCTCTGGTCTGAATGAAAACGCAGAAGTCATCAAATCTGAATTTGCTTGGGCAAAACATTTGAGTATGCAGGCAAGTATTTTCCATCATATCTATGAAAAACCTACAAAGAGTGCTGCTTACCATGTACATAGGGGACCCACAGAGTGTTGCCGCCATCATGTTGGTCTGAAGGTACCTGGCAAAGCCAAAGTCCGCTGTGAAGAGAAAACGTGGAGATGATGACACTCACAAACTGATGAAATGAGAAAAGAACTTCCCAAAGAAAAGCTGCAGATGGTTGCAGAAAAAAAAAAATCCATAATGCTCAGGTTCTCAACCGAAAGGTCTATATATTTTTAAAACCAATAACATTATAATACCAATAATGGCTGAGAGGGAGATCTTCACCAGCTTGATGACAACACAGCATTATGGCACTGAAGTTCACCCCCCAGGGAGTTATGGCTTAATAAAACACTTGCCAATCAAAAAGTACTGTTGAGTTTTCTGTACAGTAGAGCACATAGATGATAATAAATAGTCTAAACAATGTTTGCTCATTATATTACTCACGTGATTCAATTTTAAAACATCAAATCAACAAAAGATACCTACTATCCTTGAGCACACATCCTATTTAACAAGTCAACACAATAATTTTTCGGTAATCCCTTTGCCACCGTGGATGCTCATCCATGTAGGTACAATGAGCGTATGTGTGTGCGAACGGTCTGTTTGCTAGTGTGACTGTGCAAGTTTTCCCAGAGTAGTGCGGATAATGACATTCTGCAGTGACTGGGAGGGCTCAGACTTCTCTCCCACAAGGCAATCAATTCTCTCCAGAGGAACAAGAATTAATAGGCTTAAGGATTAGCAGAGTTTCCAAACAGCTGAGCAACACACACTCGCTCTCTGTACTTGGTCGTGACACTTTCCACTATGGTGATTACTTGTTGTTAAACCAACGTCATTGTTTATAGTCACATCAGCCAAACTCTAAACCGATGAGACACTTCATGTATCTGTGAATAGGTTCTCTCTTGTCCCCCCCCAACAGTGTTTTATCAGAGGAAGACTACCAACACTGCTGAGGGAAAACGTGAAATGCTATATATATAATCTAATCAATTTCCTCTAACCAGTTTAGTCTTATTATCTTGGTGGAATCAGTTACCTTGGGGAAATCATTATTAGGTCCTGTTGCAACTGTAAAAACGTAGGGATTTCCATGTTTTTTTGCTCCAGATGGTTCTAGTGCTTTCCTATTAAAATCGAATGTAGGTTTTAATAGCTGTAGTCTCACGTCTGAAATATTAAAGAGGACCTATTATGCAAATTTTTAGGTGCACACTTGTATTTTGGATTTCTACATTTCTCCAAACTAGCTGCCAATCATGTATTACGCAAATGTGTTACTTGGTGACATCACCATATTATGAAGAAAAGAAGGGACTTCAAGCAAGGCGTGTTGGCAGTTCAGAAGCAGTGTTTCTGTGGGGGAAGAGTAACTCCCTTTGGTGTGGACTTTGGACTTCTGTAACTTTGCAGACCTTTTACATGCATAAAAAAATATGTAACACAACAAAGGAAAGGGAAAAAGCACAAAAGCATAATAGGTCCTCTTTAAAATCTGTATATCTGTATGTGCTTGTTCGCCCACATCTTAAAAGTTTAGTCAGTTTAATATTAAAACTCTCAAGAAGTTAACAAATCTCAAAAACATTTGTTGCAAAATATGTGCACATGCAACCACGTCGCAGACTCACATGCCATCTAACCTACCGATCTTGATGCAGGTGTTGTTGGAGTGCGACTTGCGTCCTGGCGGGTAGGAGAGCAGAATGTTCTGGGGCTTGAGGTCCCTGTGGATTATGCCTTTGCCCTGTAGGACCCTCATGGCCCCCGCAATCTGCTGCAGGAAAACCCGAATAGTGTCCTCGCTCAGCGTGCCTTTGGCTGCAGAGAAACAAGGTTAATTGACTACGAGTTAACTTTGGTGTACTAGGTGTACAATGTTTTTGTTGATGAATTACTGATGTAGGACACAAGGTGGGGGGGATAGTAGACAGATAGGGACTGACTGAATCTATGATTTGCATAGATTTTCTAATCTATGCAAATCATACTCAGTCAGATCATGTTGCACAAAAGAGAACATCTTGTCTTACCTCTAAAAATATCTGTAACATGTGTTTATATTTCTCTGTTCTCTCACATCACCCCACTGCCACCTCCTGCTCCCTGTCTCTGCCTTCCCTCCAATCATATCCCTCATCTCACGGTGGTACAGTATGGTTCTATGCAAGAGTCCCTCCCTTGTCTTGAATTTCTCTCTGGCTCCACCTCCCTTCCAACAGATTTTTTTAAAGCCAGAGTCAGGCTTGACTTGGGCCAGGAAAAAAAAAGTTTTGCTCATTAACCACAGTGAGTAGTGGATCCAAAAACACTTTTTTTTTTTAACCAGGCAGTGAAAGATTATTACTGGAATAGGCCCTCCTATTTAGGTACCTGGCAGACAAAGTTAGCAGCTAGAGCTATAATTAGTCTGCAGACGGCCAGAGGCTGATGTGTTATTTCCCACCCTGCCCACGTTGACAGAGAACAGCCCACCTCAGATGAGTTGAGAGCACCGGCTATTGAGAGAGCCCTGCAATTTATGAGATGTTGTAAACCTGGACAGAATTGCAGACTTTATTTTAATGACCAGTTTGTTAGCATAGTTGTATGTTTGTCTCACAACTGTATGTGTGAAGACAGAAGAATGCAGCAGGGAGGTTTCTATGTGGTTTTATTACCCTGCATGTCAAAGTCTAGTTTAAGCCTCAGGTCCTCCAAAGTTCCTGAAGCTGTTACTGAAGCACCAAATCTGTCTCCGTCTTCAGGGCCCTAGATAAAAAGGCAGCTTCCTGCGGTGATACAGGAAGCCTAAAAAACAGTTGGGTTGTGACCCGGATGGCAGCCTTGGGGGCGTATATTTTACTGTAAAGTTGTTGCATTTTGTTTGCTCTCTTGCACAGACAGAGCTGAAAAACAATTCTTCCTCTTCTATTTGATGTCTTAACTGGCAGTTTTCTATCCAAAAATCAATATTCTAGGACTCAAACGATATTTGCTACATATTTTAGAGTTCATTTTGCGATTTGAATGCCTTTATTGATTGCTCGTAGTGTTTTCAATCTAGAAATTTAAGATTACTCTCCTGTTGGACATTGTGAGTGTTTTATGATTTACGATCTTGGCTTTTAGATAAGAGAGAGAGGCATTCACAGACTGTTTTTCATAGAGCAAGGACTCTCACTTTCTTGTCATCAAGCAACAAAGATGACGTTTCACCATCAGTTCAATTGATTTTTGTTTTGTTCTACTGAGAAGCACCTGGAGCTTTTAGTAGATGAATTATTGTACTTACAGTGTAAGTAGTCAGCAAGGTCGCCCCCGTTGCAATACTGGGAATACAAAGAGAGAGAGAGGAAATTAAAGTGAGGGAGATGAAAAGGAATAACATTAGGAAACACAGGTAACATGGGGGGGCTGATGTGTGTAACTATAGTGAATAAGTGTCTGACATCACCCGGTCTCTGAAGGGACTACAAAGCAAACGAGATCAGAGCAGTGATTTGCTGAAGAGTGATGTGTTTACAGATTTATATCCTTGCTCTCATTCCCAGCATCAATATAAATTAGCCCAGGACTGGTGTGTTCTAAAAAGCCGAGGCTCTGAAAGGCTGCCTTGTCTAAAAGATACAGAGATACACAGGAAACAATGAAGATATTAATGAGCGGAACAAGTCTGCGAAATGCATCTGTTGTCCCTTTCAAGCTATTTTACATCTGTGCTCTGCTTCTGCAATACCGACTTTAACCAGCAACTATCATTTTTAATTTTCATTGGATTGGCATATATGACCTTTAGAGCAAACTCTCTTTTAAAAAACACTTAACAATTTGAACGTTGTGTCATCATTATCGTGGAAATGATATAAACTGTGACTGTTACAGGTATTTATAGATGCAAGTATCCTTCAAACAGACGCAGTATTTACCAAATGTCACGGTCGGTTCTGGCATTTCAGTCTAATACAGTTTGATGTTTAATTGCTGTTTTACTGCTAGTGCTGCCACTGGAAGATAAAGGGGATGCACATAAAGAATAAAAAATTAAGTAACTTTAGAGTCAACTTCAAAACATCCTTTCAATTTTTACTCCAGTTCTCAGTATTCATTGTGAATGTGAACACTACATTTTGAGATCTGATGCCTCTGGCGAGCAATGTCGGACATTTTCGCATGCTAACTTTCACGCCGAAGTTGTGTCTGAGCAAGCTTTTTCTGCTTGACTAGCAAATGTGTTAACACAATATTGCATGTTACCTGTAAAACAGCACATTAACAGAAGAAAAAAAATCAACACAAAAAAGCATGATACGTACACTTTATCATAGTGACAGGGGCAATTATGTTGTTAGAACAAGAAGAGCTTTTATAACAGACAATTCTCGCCTTGTCTTGCTGGAATGATCAATATGCCAATCACTTAAACTGGTCCCAGAAAAAGAACTATGTTGAACATTACTGATTCAATTTGAGCTCTGTGCTGTTTCCTGGTAGCCGAATAGGGACCAAAAAAAACCCAACATTAGTCAAAAGGTCAATGTATTCGTTAAGTAAAGTAGTAGTTGCATGATTCACAAATTCTACCTATGGCTCTTCACCAAGGAAATAGTATCAAGCCACAGCAAAAAAACCAAGCAGCATTTGGATGTTGACTGGCGGCCATTTACCCCCCTTGATGCCTGAGGACACAGCTAATTATAGCCCGGGCCCTGCCAGAGCTGCCTGCAAAGCTCTGAGACAATGCAGCGCTGAGCAAACAAAACCAGACATCACAGCGAGCTTACCTCCATTACCAGGTACACTGAGCTGGCAGTTTCCTAAAGAGAGGAGAGATAAGAGTGGGGGGTAAACAAACACATGTCAGTGACAGACAAAGGAAGGAACAGGTGGTACTTGTGCTCACCCATCATGTTCGAGCAAACTAAAGCTGGTGATCCGGATTGGAGAAATATACACAACCGCCTAAAGGGTTGCAGAAAAATTGAGGACTAACTTGCTAAGACAAAAAACAGTTTGAGTCTTGAGAAAGAATGATACAAGGTATAGTGTAAAAGAGAAAAAGAGCTAATATCAAAGCATTGCACGGTACATAATACGTAGGGGTGGGGGAGAAAAGTCGATACAGCATAGTATCGCGATATTTTGCGTAGCAATATTGTATCGATACGCGGACGTCAAGTATCAATCTTTTTATTATATAAACTATTAACCTCTTAACAATCCGACAGCCCGCTATTCTGTCTTTCCAGTGTTGTAGCGGGCTAAACTAGAAATTAGGAATTCAGGAAGATTGCTAAATAATGCTCATAGTTAGGCAACATTTTGGCACGGAAAAACCGGCATGGCCATTTTCAAAGGGGTCCCTTGACCTCTGACCTCAAGATATGTGAATGAAAACTCTGTGATGAACAGACTGAAAACTGTATCTAATTAGATAACACAGATGTTGAATAAACGGCATAATTTGCAGTTGAAAAAAGGTAATAAATCAGAATATATCTTCGTAATACTCTGCATATCGCAAAATGTTTAAAATCGCAATAAGATCGTAAGTATCGTGATAATATCGTATTGTGTGGGCCTCTGATGATTCCCACCTCTAATAATAGGGGTGTGAGAAAATAACCATACACTTGAGTATTGTGATATTATGTTTTGTGACACTGTATTGATTCTCAAAAATGCTGTATCGATTTAATCAATAGTTTACATGCAAAGATGTATGGTTCATTTTGTATTGTGTTTAAACCCCGACTGCCAGATAGCAGTGTTGTAACTTGTAATCTATCTTCAGCCATTGAGAACGAAGGCTTCCGTAATATGGTGAATACAATGGAGCCCTCGTCTTTATACTAGGACAGTTTTTCTAAAATTAGATTTTTTTAAAATCGCAATGTATCTGCTTGCTTACAGTATCGCAATATGTTGAATCGTAACCCCTGTATATCGTGATACGTATCGTACCGCCAGATTCTTGCCAATAAACAGGCCTAGTACATAAACATACTAATTAAGAACAACTGGATCTATCCAAGACTCCCGCACATCTGGACTTTGAAAAGCAGTGCTCTGCTACATTAATACTGAACCAAAAACAATAAGTGAATCAGATGGTTGACTCTGCTGTCAACAGCATTATAAAGTGAAACCTAAAACCTTTAACTCATAAGTTCCCACAACAACACCAACAAACTATAAATAGCTATTAATGTACTAACGACTTGGCTCATTTTTTGATATTGCACATTTGGGGGATTCAGACTTCCAGCAACCTTTCTAACATCCGTTATCTATTCTTCCTCTACTATCCTCTCTCTCAGACAGCCTGTCTGAGGCTGTCTGAAGTTGTGAAAAAGAAAACACAGTGCTGCATGCCTGCTTGAAGAAGCCCTCTTATCACATGGCAACAGATGACTGCGGCCTTTCGCTCTGACCTCGCCTCAGTATCTTGTTGAATCCCCCCAGTCAGAGGCCAGACTGTTTTCTATAGTTCAGCTGAGTCAGGCCTTTTGAAATTGGTTGTCTTTGGCTTTATTGAAGCTGGACGGCAACCAGCCAGCCAGTCAGTTTTAGTCGGAGAGACAACCAACTGGTTTCTACCGGTTGTCTCTCTAACAAAACTGTGGTACTGCAACACCAAACTTCTGTTAAGATGAAAAAGTTTGGCATTGCGTTGAAGGTTTATCTTCATCTCATGCTATGACTTGCTATGAAATACTGGTCACTTCTATCGTGGCCACTATTTCCTGTTTCACAAGGTGGAAGAAACTGTGTCTCTATGAGTGAAAATGTGTATAAAATATAACATTACATTAGGGATGCAACTAAAATATCAAATGTATTTTACAATTTACAATAACATGTGGGAAAAGCAGCAAAATCTTGCATTTGCGAAGCTGGAACAAGAGAATGTTTGGCATTTTTGCTCTTGCTCAAAACCTGTTAAGAAATAGGAACTAAAATAGGTCGGTTGCTGTGACTGTCACACTAGTGTTTGCCTGTAACTCTAGGATAATCTAGAACAATACGATTATTCAAACTAATTTTTAAGTCACTTCGGATAAGAGAATTAGATCAAATGTGAAAAGCAAAGTGAATGCATTTCTCTGGTGCCCAGTGTTTGGGTTTGGTTTCAGTTTCCTCCTGACCTAATTAGATAGCTCGATGGTAGGATTCCCTGCTCAGAACATCTATACCGTCTGCTGTGCAACAACAAACCTGTAATCTTAGATCCCAGCTCGGACTATTCTCGACGCACAGACAGAGAGGTGCCACTGGGAGTCAGTGTAAAGATAAGAGAGGGGGATAATTTTGAGTTCTGCATGGGCAGAGCAGAGGCATTATAACCGGTTGCAAATACTTTACTTTAAGGGATAGTTTGGGTGTTAAGAAGTATGACAGTCGCCATGCCCCCAAAAAAAGTCAATATCAGTTTAAGTGTACACTGCATTTAGAATATTTTCACCACTTTACCTTGCCGTGAGACAGCTATACAGTCCATGTTTCCGACAGGGAACTGAAGTCGTTATCTACGCTCTCGCCAAAGCCACCGGACTCCATTGTCATTTTACCTCGCAGAACACGGGTCTTGCTGGTCTACCGCTGCCTCGATCGGTTAGTTTGTTTGTGTTATTGTGTGACTGTGGTTTGTTCGGATTCCCCAAAGTCTAGAGTAGACATAGACATACTGCAACAGCACAAACACTTAACAGATTGAGGCAGCGGTAGACCAGCAACCCCCGTGTTGAGAAAAAAAATACATGATTTTGGCAAGAGCATAGATGGATACAACGGCTTCAGTTCCACGTCGGAAAGGGCTGTCTGATGGCAAGGTTAAGTGGTGAAAATATTCTAAATATAGCATATACTTAAACTGATAGTTTTTTTTAGATGGGTCTTTCTTTTAGGGGGTTAAAATACATTTTGCTGCCTGCGCCGTCCACAGCAGTACACTGCTTTGGTTCTGTGCGTTAACTCATGTCTGCTACTCCAAACTGGGAGCGTGCTGACATCATCATCGTCATCTACTGTAGATAATACACTGACTACTACTGACGAAGAGCTCTTGTGCAAAGCATTTCAATCCCTATGTGCCATCAATACAACAAAGCGACTGTGCTGGGTTGTTTGAACAGCTAGCAGTGCTCAGCATATGAATGCATGCATCGTTCATGACTTTTTTGTAACCCTTTTTTGCATGATGACTAAGGCATCTGACGAAAAAAAATGTAAGGATGAAAGGTCAACTTAAATCAATAAAAACAAATCTCCGGGTCAGGTGAGGAAGCCCACAGTATATGGTCTCATCCAGAATTAATAAGCAAATATGAGATTTCATATGGGATAAAAAAAAAAAAAGCTAAATACCTCAGCAATGCGACACGATAAATGCAACCAGATGTGCTATAAGACAACATTTCTGCAACACACGTCACTGTAAAATACTGCAGTCTTGTCAGATGTTACAATAAAAATAATCTCCACATAAGGTGTTTTTAACCAGATGGCGGTGTGTTATCCGTGGACCAAAAAGACAAAAGAAACACCTGGTGAGTTAAGATGTGTATTTGTTTCGGGGCAGGGGGTCATGCTGTCTAAATTATCTGGCAGGTGTTGTCACGGTGACTTTCAGACTGAGCTACTGGGCTGTGACTGTGGATTCTTATTCATCATCTTAACAATGCAACAGCTGTCTAGTGTGGCAGTGAGCTACGAGGTTAATACCGGTATTTATATCTGCACACGTGACTGTAGACAGAATGTAAACACGCGAGATGACTGAGCTCAACGGAACGCAAAGGCATGAAGTATTTACTGAAACTTTACAAGTGTTTGCTGTACATGGAAGAGCAGAGGAAAACATGCCTGAACAACATGAAAAAGAATTTTTTTTTTGAGAACAAACAAATGTAAAGCCTCATTTAGCAAGTAGGGAAAAAAAAACTGTTCAAGCTGCATTAGACAGAAGTGGGTCATGCGGAACAGACACATCCAACAACCCATCTGCTCTACTTCGTGAGCGTAGACTGATGGGGAAACTGGGACGATAAGAGGTGTGATAATTATGTATGTAAACAGAGGCCTTAACCTGTTCCTGACATGATCTAGATACCATTCGTGAGTGTAGTATCACATACCTGAAAGTCCAGTAATGCAACGATGTTCTCGTGTTTCAGCTCCTGCAGAAATGACAGAGAAAAGTCAATAATTTGATGGTATATGCTTATTTATCTACGTAAATAGATGCCCAACTTGACACATTTCCAGCTCTAGATACTGAAATGTTCACTACAGCAAAATGTTGTATTACCACACCACTAGCTAAATGATCTAATAAACACATTATAAAATGTATTAATATCAAGGTGACACATTTGATAGGGATTTACTAGAGATGTTCCGATACCATTTTTTCCTTTCCGATACCGATTCCAATACCTGAACTTGCAGTATTGGCCGATACCGAGTATCGATCCGATACCAGCGTGATAAAAATATATATAGTTATTATTGTTATTATTCGACCGCAAAAATCGGTATCGGTATCGGAACACCTCCAGGATTAACCACTGCATGTTTGTTTATTCACACGTGTGTGTTCCTTGTAATAATGTTTTAAATACATAGTGTACTGTAATAACTAGAAACCATTTAACTCCTGTGAAAACAATACTTTCTGTGAGCTTCTGACTTACTTTGAGTATTTTGATTTCTTTCCCCAACAGTGTCTGGGATTTGGCCAAGTTCTTCTTGTTGATACACTTTACTGCCACCTCCCAGTCGTGTTTCTAGAAAGGAAACATTGCATGCAAATTTCAGTAGTACATACAGCAAATTAGTTGCATTTTTGACATGTCTGCACAATCTATTTGACAAAATGACAGATTGTAGCACATTTATAATACTTGTATATTATTATATTATTGCCACACTACAATAACTGATGGTCTATATGATGCTTCCCTCCTTCATGCTGTTTCTTTGAGGGGTTTCCTAAGGGTATATTGTACTGATTACTTATCACCTGCTGAGACTATCAGCCTGAAGGTCTGGTTACTGAGGTCTTTGTCCATTTTATTTTCTGACCTTACAGCATATCTGAATGTATTGTATTATGTATGCATTGCACTATGTGTTATTATATGCATTATGGATGAAATGATATGTATGCCAATTTACTAATGAAGCAACAAAGATGCTACAGGCCTAAATGTACCCAGCAGATGTGATGCATTATATCAAATTACTGCAAAAGCCATTATAATTGATACCCTTTCATTCCAGGTGCAAGTACATGTTTCAACATGTTCATTAATGGTCTCAGTATGGAGCTTTGTAATGCAAACACTACATATCTAAATGCTCTACATTTAAATGTGCCCATTATTTTGGACCTGCGAACCAGCCGAACAATAAAACCCTCACAAAGTGACTACCCATGCATTAAGAAAAGCTGTTGCATGCATTTAAAACAAATATTTTAGCATGTTAGCCTTTAACTGCCAGTTATTTTAAGGCACATCCTGTTTGTGCTGCCAGGCCTCTTAAGGCCGTACAATGAAAACAAGACACCAGATGGGCCAATAAAACACTCACCTCTCTGTGTCTGCCTTTGAAGACGACAGCAAATGCACCATGTCCTATCAGGTCCTTCCGACTGAACTCAAATTTCCCCACCGTCTCCATTTTGTGCCAAAAATGTGGTTTTATATACTACAAATGAGCAGGAGGCCTGAGGACACCCTTCTCCTCTGTGGAGTCGAGGCAGCAGCAGCAGCAGAGATGTTCAGCCTCTCTTCCACTGGCCATGAGCTGCATTCCTGACAACAAGCTGTCCTCTTCTCTCATGTTCGCATGTACGTTTTGGGAGTTTTAACTCCTCTAACAAAGCTTTACGGTGGTTTCCATCGCGGAGTTAGCTAACTTCATTGGTTGGTCTTGTTGTTGTTGCAGCTGTCTCTGTCGTGCCACCTTAAAAAGAAGCAGCAGCTCGCTGCGTTTTGTTTATATATCCAGGAGATCCTCACTTCTGTCCTCTTGAAGCAGGACACACGACGACACAAAGCGCTGGCTGGTGATTTAAAACACACTAACAGTGTTTAATAAGCAGAAAAACACTGTGATGAGTGCCGTTAATGTCTTGCAATTTTGAAAGTCACTCGATAAAAAGTCGTATATCATCGATGGTCCCGACAAAGCAGAGCAGACGGCGTCCAGCCTCTGCAACAAGAGCGCATGCGCAGAGCAACTACAGCTGTAGGTTCTGACGTCACGACCAGGAGGGTCCTCGGTCATATACTGTTTTGGCTTTAAAACTAGTTTGGTGTTGTTGGTATGGAGGATGGAACCTGCCAAAATAAATAAATAAACAACTGGATAAATAAATAAATATGTCACTAAATGTAGCAAAAATAATATTAAAAATAAATATATATATATATATATGTTTTTCCCCCAGGCCGTCAGACTTTTAAATAGATAATTCATACGACACTTTCTCACACAAAAATATATCTTATACTGTATATACTGTATATATTCTTAATGTATATGATCTTAATATGCCTGTATATGTTCTTAATATGCCCTTGTACAAAGTATTTCCTTTTATAATTGTAATATAACTTATTATTTTAATGGAGCTTCCCAGCAAAAAGCATTTCACACGATTGTACCTGTATAACCGGCGTGACAATAAACATCTTGAAATCTTGAAATCTTGAAATCCTGAAAATATAGCCATTAATTAATTGATAAAATGTGACATAAATTTATATTTCTGTTTTGATTTGCTTCTTTATTTATTTATTTTTGTATTAATTAGGGATGCAGCTACAGATCCGACTTTTTCAGTCGCAATGCCAATAGCGATACCTGGGCTTTGGGTATCGGTCGATGCCGAGTACTGATCCGATACCTGTGTTTAATTAATGAGCTGTATGGCTCTGTGCGTAAGTAAGTAAGTAAGTAAGTAAGTAAGTAAACCTTTATTTATATAGCACCTGTGTGCTTCACACACAAAATTAAACATCAGACAATGAAGAAACAAGGACAAATTGCAATATGACACACAGAAACAATGAGAAACAGATCAAACAAAAACAGACAAACACACATGTGTATGAGGCCTTTAGAAAGGCTTGCCTATAGATGGGTTTTTAGAAGCTGCTTAAAGCAGTCCAGAGATTCAGCAGCTCTAATAGATTGGGGGAGGTGATTCCAGAGGGTTGGGGCTAAAACAGAAAAGGCCCGATCACCTTTTGTTATGCAGTTGGAGCGGGGGATGGATAAAAGGCCGAGATTAGAGGATCGAAGTGGTCGACAGGTCGAATATGGAACAAGGAGATCAGCAAAAGTGACTGGGATCATTCTTTTATGTGTAATGCAACATCATTGACTTAAACATTGCTTTCCTAACTTTATAAAACAAAAGGTAACAAATAAATACATAGATATAAATTTACTTAATTGTTCTTTATTATTAAATTCATAAATCGTACACCAGCAACTTGGTAAACATCTTCAAAATTTACAGGAATTACAATTCAAGTGTAAACCTTTTAAATGCAGCAACAATTATTGCTACAAATTTAAACAGGAATTTAAATTATAGTATATAATGTATATAGTATATAAACATAAAATTGAATGGAACAGTTCAGCCCCATTGTCACCGATATCCGATCCAGCTATTTGAGTCAGTATCGGCCCAATATCCGATCCGGTATCGGTGCATCCCTAGTATGAAATCTCTTATTTATTACCTCTTCTGTTTACATTTCCCCTTCATTATAATCACCGATGAAATGTGGGAAAAGACATCCCTTGATGGTCATAATTCAAGCAGTCCTACCTGGATGGAGTTTGAATGGAAAACTAGCATGCATGCACATCTCATGGACATTAATAATCATTTGCACTTAGACAAAGAACAGACAGAAAAAAAAAAAATAAGAGACTAAAGCATTCAGAACTTGTTCGGCTTGTTTTTCATGATGTGACTCGAAGGGATTAGCCTACTGTGCCCCTGATATCTATTGAATTTCAAAGAATGCAAAACACTGGCAGTATTATGCAATTAACCAAATGACCCTTTAATCATGTCATCTATCTATTTCTATCATGACAGAAATAGGAAAATCTGATCGCTCATTTCAACCGATCATACACTGGAGCCATTTATACAGATGTGACTGTGATTATATATAAGTGCATGTATAACGATGGTACAGTGATAAACTAATAGATATTTGCCCTGACCCTATCTTCTTTAATCTCCTCTTTAGTTTCCCAGCGGGTATATGAAGAAGAGTCATTAAACATATGGGTGATTGCATATTGGTACAGGTTAATTGGGTGTCTGTGATGCCTCTAAAAGAATCCAAATGAGATTGATTGATGTGTCACGTTTGTATGTTGACTTCTATATGATTGCATTATGGAAATAAAGGTTGAGTGCAAAGGAAAGGATAGTAGATACTAGATGCAAAGGATAGTAACCAACACTTACATTATGTGCTGTGAAATATATCTAATTTGTGTCAGTGTCCAGCATTATGTAATCTGCGTAATGACCATTTAATCAACTTTTAATTCCTCTGAGCATGCAGGCAACCTTCCAAGGGCTCTTTTACGGCTGGAGGACATCTGGGTGAACATTGAGCGATGGCAGAAAAATAGAGGCCCTATATAAGCAAGGCAGAGGAGGAGAAGAAGAAGGCTGCTAAGGGGAAGATATCCAGGTCCACACGGAGAATGGTGACTGCCTAAAGGAGCCAAAATGATGAGATCACTGTAATCTGTTAAAAACACACCAAATGGAAAAACTCACAAAAGCCAGACTTAGCCATCAGTAAAACAGGTTTCTTTATTTATTTGTGTATAGTCCAGGATAGAAATCCCTATGTGTGAAATATAAAGACGTCTGCTTTACTTTATTCCAATCTTTTACTTCCCCCCTTGTATTGATCATAGACACATTAACCTACTATATGTATTTGTTCCCTCAGCTTGGCCCAGTAGAGTTCCTCATTTAGGATGTCATCCATAATGTAAGTTGGTTTTGAACAGTAGGGATTGCAGAGAGTGGTTCATAATTAATCTCTAATTTCATACCTGCAATATCACTGTATATGTTACAGTAATAGAAACAACTCTGGCCACCTTCTTCACTGTCCTTCAATCCTGCTATAAGTGCAGAACTAATCATCTCAGAGAGGCTAAATCCAATGTACAGTAAGGTATTTTTGTTTCTATTTGGCTGAATGAGTAGATGCAGTTCTGACAAAATACAGCTGAATTAATTAGCATATTGTGTCCTTGAGAAGTACGTTTGTCTAGAGTTTAGTGCAGATGATAAATGTGCTCATAATTTAACATTACAACTATAGCAAAAAAAAAGACCGTGATATGAATTAATATCACAAAATTCCAGCCTGAGTTTCATATAGTTCAACTGATGGGTGTATGGCAGGGACTATGGAGCTTTAGCTGTAAATAACACATCCTTGTTTCAAAATGTTTCATTTTACAAATTTCAATCCTGATGGCCTTTACAGATTCCCCTTACACACATGAATACAAGACAGTTAATCTGTGCAGAAGGTAAAACACAAGCATTTAAAACACTTTCTGTATACTGAAGTACCAGATGAGGGCGGTAGAGGACTACAAAAGAGTGCATCTATGGCATCGTATTCACATTGTTCACCCTTTTTTAAGCACTGGTTGGAAAATGTCATGGAAACAAGTCATTATGTCATTATTTAATTTAATTATTTTAATATTTTGGATGTTAACTTTTCTTAAACATGGAATAATATATGACAATATTCACTTAGGAAATGTCGTTTAATCATTCACAGTATCATAAAATAAAGTTTACCTGTCAACATTGGCTTAAGTTGTCAAACATTTTTTTTGAGAAGTTGTAGTGGAAACCACATACCACGTCAAAGACGACTTTTTAGGAATCAAATTTTCAGAAGTTTTGACACTCAGCGGGAGGACGAGTATAGATCACATTGAAACATCCCACTTTCACTGGCAATCTGATCTTCAATCTTGTATCTTCACTGATATCAAGTGAGATGGCAACCAGTTATTGTATAATACTGGTGCAGTATATTGTCCAACAATACTGGTGCATGCTATCATGAATTAGTCATAGTGGTTTTCCTGAGCCAAGAATCCGGCTACATTCACAGAGTGCTGTGCAGGTCTGCACAATGACGCACTGCTGACAGCAGACAGCTATAGTTTAATCTACTACTCTTCGGTGTGTTTCACTGCGTCAGAAAGTTTGGCAAAACTGGGCAGTTGGTGTATTTTGCTGTAAGCAGTCCACCAGCCACCATCACAGGTGTCCACTCTGCAGGGGTTTGCTCTGGTTTTTAATATTTTAGCTCTGCAATGTGGCTCACTCAGAATGATTGATTGGTTCTTCCTGGCCCAAATTAAGTCTCTGCTGTTGACAGCTGGTGCAAAGGCCTTCAACAGGTATTCGCTCTAGTTAGAGAAGAGATATAGAGGACTCCATAGCTGTACCACACTGTATACAAACTTAAGTTGTCTATTAAATTACAGTTTTTACCAGAAAAATAATAATAAATCAGTATCACGTTATAACATGATAAGCTTACTGTTATAACAAGATGTTTTTCACGTTACAACGATATTTTCACGTTATTACAACATACAAGAAACTTTTCTTGTTTTAACAATATTCATCTTGTTATAACTTGAAACTTTTCATATTAAAACGTGTTAACTTATTGTGAGAACATAAAATGTTATAATGTGATCATCCCTTATATTGTTAAAACGTGAAACATTTCATGTTATGACAATATACTAAGTTATAACGCACAATGTTTAACATTATAACAATATAAGTGATGATCACGTTATAACGTAAAACGTTTTATTTTATAAAAATAAGCTATCATGTTTTAACGTGAAAAATGTCACGTTATAACAAAATAAACAGTATATTGTAAAAACAAGAAAAGTTTCTTGCTATAACATGATAAGTTTGTATGTTGCAATAACGTAAAATATATATTGCTATAACTTGAAAAACATCTTGTTATAACGTGATACTGATCAGTTTTTTTTCTGGTGTAGCAGCAATGCGCTGTCGTATAATTAGACATTCATGCACACTAACACATCCACAGTTACTACTCACGCGCACCCATATACCTATCACAATGCATCACGTCCATGCAAGGGCACAATGACCTGTTTTTATCAGGGCACACTGTGTTGTGCATTTTAGCCGTGTTTAACCGTGCTAATGATCACTCAAGGACATCTATTCATATGGAAAGCACATAAGCGTACAAAGTAATGTTATAATGTTTGCTTTATTAGACTATTTAATTATATATTTTGTTGCAGTATATCAATTTATTCCGTATCTGAAATAAAATGAATGAAGGGTACCTTCGGTGTGTGTGTGTTTGTGTACATGCTTTGTGGGGACATTATCACACAGAGACATTACGGGGACTTATCTTAAAAACATGGTCCCCACAAGGTGAGGTCAGCCATTTAGGCCTCCGTTGAATGGACAGCCAATAGGAATGCTCTCTCTCTCTCTGAAATTACCTGTAATTGGCCAATTACAATTTTTTTAAGCCCGAAAACAGAGCCATGAGGAGGTGCAGAAGAATTACAATATGCTGAAAGATTATTATGGATTTTTTGCCCAATGACACCAAACATATTCAGCCTACCCTCGCTTTAATGTGCAAAACACGTTCTTTTGTATACATATTATTTTCTTTATAGCAAAATTTGCTTGTTTGTCCTTATTGTAAACCACTTTGAACTACATGCCTTGTGTATTTGTAATCTCGTTTTACTATGAAGAACTTAATCTCCTTGACCGAAGGCCAGAGGGCAGCTGCCTCCTCCAAGGCCACTCCTTCCCACTTAGCTAATATCAAGTGTTATGGCTCTGTGCCCTGCTCATCTGTCCAGCCTAACATCAAGCCATATACTACCTATTTGGTGAGGGAGTTGCACAGCTGAACGGTGGCCAACTTCTTCACGTAGATGGATAGCTACATGTCTTGCCATGAAGGTCACCGCTTTTTCAAACCCATCTCCACGCCGAAATGAACTTTTAAGACTTGATCAGCATAATAGTTTTGTCTGCACACTGCATTGCTATGCTCAAGCGTGTGATCCCCGCCAATAGGTCATGCCAGATAATTAAACTGAGAAGCTGAGGGAAATTCAATACACCCTATTACAACTGAGGGCGCCTTGGACTCAGGGGAGACTTTGGTATTCATAGACTGGATGTAAAGCTTTTCTAAAAACGTCAAGTAGCTCCCACTGGAAACACACGTATCAGTATTGACACACGCATCAGTGTTGACTGACAGCGGTGTCACATTATAGCTCAGTAACATATTGCAGGAGCCGAATGAAGGAACACCCTATTAAACGCTTTCAAAACTGCTGATCATTCTTGTCATCCCTTAAGTATTTTCAATGACTATGAAGCTATAATAAGTGACTCGGTCTTTTCATTCATACATTTTTAGAAATACTTCTACATTACAAGGACATTCCGCGTGTCATGTGGACGCATTTTAGCCCTTTTGCATGTCATTTGTACGCCACGCAACAAAATTACTGTATGGTCCGCAGTTAGGTTTAGGCAACAAAACCACTGAATTAGTTTTAGGCAACAAAACCACTTAGTTAGGTTTAGGAAAAAACGTCATGGTTGGGCTTAAAATAAGTACAATGCGTATGGAAACAACGTATCATAAGTACATAAAACATGTCACAAACATCACTAAAAACGTCACTCGAACACCGGCCTCCTGGTTGAAAGTCCTGTGTTTGTTGGACCCATCCACCTCAACCTCCTGCCCGCCATAACCAGTCTCTCTCACTTTTTATTCTTCGTCACTAGCTCTGAGTGTAGCATATTTACGTTGATGCATTTACATTTTAGTCAGTAAGTACAGACTACATGGAGTACAAATGACACGCCAAAAGCAAGAACGCCTTTCCATGTGACCGGGCTACATTGAGTCAGGGATGCGGTCATGTTCAACAGTATTTAGGAGCTGTGTTAAATATTCTCAATAACACCATGGGAAATCCGTTTCGAGTGCTCATTTTATTAAGGGCTCAACAACACAGACTTCGTATTGCACTCCTGTAGCATTGACAGTTAAAAAAATCGATGCAGCATAACCAGAGATTCTTTTTTATTCCATACATTATTTTTGTCAAAATCCGGCGCCCTACATTACCTACAATGCAACTCAACCGCCAACTGTTTGGTGGCATCACTTGAGGCAATTTATCAGATTTTGTGCAGCCACAAAAGGCTTTATTTAACTTTTTTTTCACATATTAAGTAGTAGTCTCCTTAAAGGTGCAGTGTGTGGGATTTGGCGGCATCTAGAAGTGAGGTTGCAGATTGCAACCAACTGAAACTTCTCCTGTGTGCCAAGCGTGTAGGAGAACCATGGTGGCTGACGCGGAAACGTGAATGGCCCTATCTATATAGCCAGTGTTTGGTTTGTCCATTCTGGGCTACCGTAGAAACATGGCGGCGGGCTCCGCAAAGAGGACCCACTCCGTACGTACATTTGGCTCATTCTAAGGTGATGAAAACAAAACGATTCTTATTTTCAGGTTATTATACACTAAAGAAAACATACTTATTAATAGTATTTTCCATTTCAGCTCTAAATGCTACACACTCTTCCTTTAAGATTATTATAATGTTGAACTGCGGCAACTATCTACGTGCTTGCACATCTCTAAATTGTTACCATGCAAAGCAGCACATCCTTGTTGGTTCCGAATGCATTAATGAGGCACGTTCAACTCGTTACCTGTTGGATAATAAATGAGAACAGTAGGCTTTAGAAAGTCATGTGTTTTTATCTCAACCGGATTAAGGGCCTCGGGGCCTTTTCCCAGTCATCACCTGATAAAAATGTGTCGGTCTATTCACCAGAGAAAGGCCAGACAGACAATCCAGCGAGATCAGGAGAGTCTCTGCACTGTATTTCGCTCTTTTTAAAATTCTGTTGCTCACTTTGCCTTTGTGTCATAATAACATCAACCTGAGTATCCACTCTACTCTTCAGAGTTACTCTAGCAGAATAATGATGAATTTACTGACATTTTGAAAGACAAAAAATGGAAGGAAATCATCACATACTTACATTTTTTATTTGTGCTTTGGGGACCCTCATGACATTTCAGCTTCATACATTGCTTATACCCTGTGTCTATTTTTGCAGTCCATATATCTTCCGTCAAAGTGAACCTTCCTGTGTCCAACATTGTCACTGTTTTCCACCAGACATCAAGAGTGCAGGCGATGCTTCTGCTCAAACTTTGACTAGTGTGAGCAGAAACGATCGGGTGCACCCTTCCTTCCTGCCGAATCCCCCGGCTTGTGTGGGCAAGAGTTGAATTCAATATGACCTTTTGAGGAATGTGACGGCAGAGGGCTGCCAGAGAGAGAGAGAGAGCCCGGTCTGACAAGTCTGCCAAATGATCCTCTCGCCATGCAAGCTTGAACCGGCTCCTTCTGCGGACCCTCCCCTCAACCTCACTGCCATGCGTCAACTTGGGAGACGGGCTCTTTGACAGCATCACTTCTCCACTGCGCGGTGACTGTGGGAACTTTGGTACACGGACACACACAATTACATATAAACACTCTTTAACAAAGGACTAAACCTCTCAGCTCTCCTTCACAGGCTGTTGGCATTGTGTTTCATCGTACTGTGGTACTGTAGTGAGTTTGTGAGGTTGGCATCTGTCTATTAAAGGAACAGTGTGTAACATTTTGCTTGATCTATTGGCAAAAATGGAATATAATATTCATAACTATGTTTTCAAAAACTAAGAATCGTTGTGTTTTCGTTAGCTTAGAATGAGTCCTTCATATCTACATAGGGGGGCGGGTCCTCTTCACGGAGTCCAACATGTTGCTCCGCCATGTTTCTACAGTATCCCAGAACCGACAAACCAAACACTGGCTCTAGAGAGCTTTTTTCCGTTTTTCCGTTACCTGAAGGCCACCGTAGTTCTCTGACACACTTGTGAAACTGTGGTAACGTGAGCCATACAGTGCAAAACCGCAGTACCACCAGCCACCGTCTGACTTCCATTGCTCCTAAAGTAGTGTTATTATAGTAAGTATGGCCTCTGAGTGTTACCGCGGTTTTGCACTCGGTGGATCACCATACCGCAGTCTTGGAAAGGGAGAAGTGAGTGAAGGGGTACTCAGTTGGTTGCAATCTGCAACCACACCACTAGATGCTGCCAAATCCTACACACTGCCTCTTTAAGAGGCCACAGACATCTGACAAAAAAGTGTTGTTGTTGTAGAAACCTTTCCTCTGTTTGCGGTCAATTATTTTGTAATTAAAAGAATAATCTACCGCAGGTATTTACTAGCTACAGCAGTCCAGGTTTTTGTCTGCCTGTTCGTCTTTAGTATAATGTTCTGCTAAAACACAAACCTCATCATTAGAGCTGTATCAGCGGTTTCATCGAAAGTTCCACCCAGATGTTCATTACATAACATGATGATTACGGCTCATTTTTCATCAATTTCTTATAGGATAAAAGTAAAAAAGCCTAATATATAATAGTTTTTGTATATTTTGTGTGTGCATTTCTACTGTAATCAGTTGGGATTTTGCTGAAGCCCCCAAACCACAAAACAGTCACAGTTCAGGGCCTCAGGAGACAGAGAAGTCTTAATTTTAATGATGCAAACCTGCCCGGCTGGAAATGTTTCACACAGTTGTTAGACAGCAGTGCCAGTAAAGACCAAGTCAGGCTGTGATGTATTAATTAAATTCAGTGAAATGTGGAACTGCTGATAAAAATAAAAAGGGTTCTTGAAAAAGCAGTAACTTTAAATTGAATAGTTCTATTAAAAAAAATACAATTTGTATATAAATACCTGCAAATAATTCACACAATTGGGTTAGCAGCTCAAATAGGATCAGTTGGACAAACTGCTGAAAAGTGACCCATTGCGCTGCATTCGCCCCCGGAGAGCAGGTGCTGTCCCGGTGGCCGCCGAGCCACACCAGTTAATTAACCCCACTCGAGTGTGTCAAGACGAGGGAAGAGAAATCGCTGCTCTTAGTGGTGTCACACCCTCGGCCTGCAAGGCGTGACAAAAGGGAGACGCGGGGGGAATAACAATGGATTAGTTTTAAACTAACATGATAATAAATTACAAGAATTCTAGAGAAGTATATTGAAAAGCACAACGGCAGTAGAACCTATTACAACGAAAACACACAATGTGTTTGTGTGCATGTAATCTCGGGATGCAGAATGGAAAACATAATTGTAAACAGAATAATGAACAATCAAGCCAGAGGGTCGTTACAGCAGAAATAATGGTTGACGCTTTTTTAAACTTATTTTACCTCAAGTTTGGTTGTGTGCACTCTGGTATAGAGGTCATTTGTAGCCTCTTGGTTAATATAATTGCTTTCATTTTAAAAGTCTGTGACTGACATGGGGCTCTTGTGGTACGCAATGTTCCCGAACACAGTTGTTTACCCCCTACAGCTCACTTTGATCTCCAACTAAGCAGTATCTGAGCTACTGAATATCTTTTTTTTCAAATCAGGTGGCATTACTTCTCTGATGTACTTCCCTGAAAAAAGTGCGGGTATATACAGTATAATCCCATCAGCTCATAAAGCCACTTAGAGTGAGCGAGTGTGTGATTGACATGATGTGGTTTGCATTGCCGATGAACAGCAGTGACCGTTACAAGAGGAAAACATCAGAGAGACGGAGAGCAGAGCTCCCAGTCGGCGCCTGCAAGCTGTCATGTTATACCTTCATCTGCCTTCAAGGCCGGGCTCCTTTTCAATGACGCTAAATAATTACACACTCACTCCCACGCAGCCATCAAAATACTCCTTATAAAATTCAATGTGACAACGCTTAGCCATTCATATACTTTTATTTTTCTACAAAAATATTTTACATTAGAAAACACACCTTGAAATATACACCGTCTGCTTGGTTTTTGAAGTAACCGTGGAACATCTCAACTCAAATATATCTGTGTCTATATTTAAATTTGTAGGTAAATATATCGGCGAGAATAAATCCGGATGTGATGACGACGTCACCGGATGGCGTCCAACGGTGAGGGAAAAAAAGGGCTCTGTGAAGTATAATCTGATCAAAGCAATTATGGAATCACAATCTGTCATTATTTATTACCAAAAATACAATAATGCCTCTGATAATGGCAGGGAATGCTTTCTGTACCAGGGTTGGGAGATTAAATGAGCAGCAGATCCTCAAAGAGCGTGGGAGTACAGAATAAGCTAGGATAATGGCATTAAGCAACACTGAGGAACTAGATTTTAACTTTCTGCCTTACAGGAAGTCTTCATTTGTCATACTTCCCGCAGCACAGGGTGCCCTTTTCTTCATGGTGTTCACCTGTCTACCTGTTTACAGCCCTGGGTGCCATTCATCTACCTGTCTACATCCCAGCATGCCATTTATTTGTCTTCCTGTCAGCATCCCATGGGGGCCATTCATCTGTAAACCTAACTATCTATCTCCACTACATTCCAGGGTACTTTTCACCTGTCTGCCTAGATACATGCCGGCGTGTCAGTCACCTGTCAGTGAGCAGCCTGGCAGGAAGCTCTAACTTGCCAGGCACTATTTAAAGGAAGAGTGTGTAACATTCCAGGGGATGTTTCCATCAGTGTATAATCACCTGAAAATAAGAATCGTTGTGTTTTCGTTAGCTTAGAATGAGCCCTTCATATCTACATGGGGGAGCGGGTCCTCTTCACAGTGTCCGCCATGTTGCTCCGTCATGTTTCTACACAGAACAGAAAAACCAAACACTGGCTCTAGAGAGAGCTTTTTGCGTTTTTACGTTACCTGAAGGCCACCGTAGTTCTCTGACACGCCTTTGAAACTGTGGTAACGTGAGCCGCCGAGTGCAAAACCGTGGTACCACCAACTGCCGTCTGACTTCCGTTGCTCATAAAGTAGTGTTATCATGGTAAGGATGGCCTCTAAGCGAGGCGAACGGCGTTACCACGCTTTTGCACTCGGCGGCTCATGTTACCTCAGTCTTGGAAAGGAAAGAGCGAGCGGAGGGGTACTCAGCTGGTTGCAATCTGCAACCACACCACTACATGTCCCCAAATTCTACACATTTTACCTTTAAAGCAATAGTTCGACATCTTGGGGAACACCCGTTTTTTTTTTTGCTTTCTGGCTGAGAGTTAGCTGAGAAGACCATCTAATATCTGTATCTAAATATCTGGATATCATTCTCATATATGTGAGGTAAATACAAGGCTACAGCCAGGGCCTAGTTAGCTTAGCTTAGCATAAAGACTGGAAACAGGGAAACTGGTTTGTCGCTGTAGCTTAATATTTCTCTTGGCCAGACAGAGAATAAGCCAATTTAATATCCCAAATTGTCAAACTATTCCTTATAAGATACAAATATACCTTTAAATCAATTCACCTGTCTACCTATTAACATCTCAGGATACCATTCAGCTGCTGGAAATCTACATTCCTGGATGCCATTCATTGTTGTTGTAAACTTATTCTACATGAACAAAGTAATTATTATGGGTGCTGTTGGAGTACTGCCGTATTTCACGTGAACATATTTCTGAACACTCGATTAGCTTCGTTGCAAAGATGAGATACTTTAACCATTCGAGAAGAAACTAAGAGATAGAACTTATGGTTCTGTGAAACTCAATGTGTTAAGCACGGTACTAGCATTGTCATTGTCGAGTGGATTGATGCCCACTAGATATACCCTAGTATGATTATATGACAACTGTATGTACTACCCATAATGCAAGGCGCTTTAGATGACCATCAAATGGCATGTGAAATAAATAACAGCAAAAATAATAGCAAAAACATACCAATTGATATTTATATGAACAAAATGTTCCAGTTTGTATTAAGTGTCCACTGGCCCTCCACCAAAGCGTCTCTTTCTTGCACCCGACTTGAGAACTTTGTCCCGTGCTTTGGCATCATAGCGGTTCAGAGTGGAGGGCCAGCGAGAGCGTCCAGAGAGGTGGCAGCAGCCACAGGGGTGACGGGGAGGGGCGGGCGCCTAAAGGCGAGGCGGTGTCCGAGGTGCAGGAGCACACCTCGTATCCGTTCTCTGCGTGGTCCGGTTGATGGTGCACGTTGACTCTCGTCTCCGTGCTTTTGGACTCCGTGTCCGGAGAGTCCGACTGCATCTCGGTGCACAGCAGCCAGTCTTTTGCGATGAGGCGGGGGTATCCTGCCTCCGCCTCCATGTCGCTGCTCGGCACGCGCCAGTACTCCTTCCCCTTGAAGAAGTAGGACGAGCCTTCAAAGAGAGAGAGAGAGAGAGAGAGAGAGAGAGAGAGAGGGTTGGTATTAGTTTGAAATAGAGTGAAATACCAGAACAGAACACAGGATAGAATAAAACTTCACTTTATCGCTCACGAGTGCAACAAGGATGAAAATTAAGTATTAAAGAGGACCTTTTGCGCCTTTTCCCCTTTCCTTTAGTGTGCTATATCGTTTTTTTATGCATGTAAAAGGACTGCAAAGTTAAAAAAAAAGCATATTCAAGGCCAAAGGGAGTTACTCTCCCCCACAGCATCACTGCTCCTGAACTGCCTGAAACTCCTTGCTTGAAGTACTGCCTTTTCTTCTCTAACGTTGTGATGTCATAAAGGAACACATTTACATAATACCTGCCTAGCGGCTAGTTTGGCACGTCCTGACACAAAGCTAGTTAGAGCGGAGCTGGAGCAGAGTCTGAAGAGTTTGGTTCGGTTGACCAATCACAACAGAGTGGGACAGCTGACCAATCAGAGCAGACTGGGCTTTACGAGAGGGGTGGGGG
>CAKAKR010058360.1:0-82030 GCA_916700685.1 Adelosebastes latens
TTAATTGTATTTAGTGTGACTATTCCTATGTCTGTAACCTGCTAAGTCTATTCATCTAGGCAAAAAATAATGTTTATTAAAATGTATGTAAAAAATACAACCTAAATAGTGCATTAAAACAAATCAGTAAGATAATGTAAAAGAAAGGTGAAAAAACAGCTATATAATGTATCTTTAAACAGTAAATTAACTGTAAAATACTGTGAAATTAATTTTAAAAAAAACAGTTCAAACTGTATTTTTCATTAACAGTACAAAGCTGTAAATTTCAGAGACAGTAAAGAGCTGGCAGCAGGGTTGCCTCTATGTTACTGTAAAATTAACATTATTATACTGTTATTTTACTGGGAAATTCTTAACAGTGTGGTAATGTGACATGCATGAAGCAAATGGCAAGGTCACCATAAACTCATCAATGAACACTAGTGGAATTACATTGTGGAAACATTGCAATGTGTAGAAAATAGTCATTCATTCATCTTTTTTCTTTCACACAAAGAAAAAGAAGAGGATGAGGCACCAACTCACCCACGAGAAAATCAGATATGGCCAGGTTGAGAAAGAAGTAGTTGCTTTGATTTCTCAGGGTTTTATCCACAATGAAAGCCATGATGACAAGCGCGTTGCCAGCCACCACCACGACAACCAGAGTCACCATGAGGACCGATAAGATCACCGCCAGGTAGCCCGGCAGGACGCTCCCTGCCTCGGACACAGAGGGAGTCAAGTTGCCGCTGGAGTTGGATTCCAGAATGTTTGCGCCCATAGTTACCAGAGAGACAGAAGCATCAGGAATTACTCACGAGTCCAATTACGCACCGAAACGTTCCACTCTTCCACTTCAGCCAGGAGGAGTCAAACAGGACTGCAGACCTGCTGCAGGTGCATGGAAACACTTTTCCCAAATCTTCCATTTTTTTTTTTTTCATCTGGAATTCTTCTTTCAATTAGGAGACACAAGTTTTGAATTAAAGCTTTTATAGGTCCTCTGGGTGCTCTCTCTCTCTCTCCTCTCTTTATTGTCAGTGCTGCTGGATGTGCAGGCACCAAGAAGCGCACAGTTGCTTTTGTCACCAATGTCAAGAATGCCAGACTAGAAAATAAAACCTACTATATCCGCTCAGATTTACAAAATAAAGCTCTTGCAGCCACCTCGAGTCAAAATGGTGCAACAGAAAGTCCAGAGTTAAATGTCCCATATTATAAAAAAGTGAGATTTTCATGTTTTTTTATTATAAAAAAGGCTTAAATCCTATATAAATACTGTGAAAGTATCGAAACACTCACATTCACACAGCCCGTATTCAGAAACTCTGCATTTGAAACAAGCCGTTAGGATTTCTGCCCATTCGTGATGTCACGAATATACAATATTTAGACCCTTGACACAATTTTAAACGTAAACATTCTAAATGTGTCCCAGTTTATTCCTGGTTGCAGTGTATGTGAATGTCATCAGCTGACAGGAAGTGCACATGGACCCAAGCTGTTGCCTAGCAATGTTAATGCAATTCTGTTGCAATTCCGTCAAAATGCGCTAAAACGGAGCGTTTCAGACAGAGGGTGAATACAGGTATATTCAGGTCGACAGTATGAGGAAAATAAAGGGTTTTTTGAACATTAAAGCATGTAAACATGTTCTAGTAGAAACACAAAATACAAGTATGAACCTGTAAATGAGCATGATATGGTACCTTTAAAGGGGACATATCGTGCTCATTTCCAGGTTCATACATACCAGATTCATAGTATTTGGGGTTTCTACTAGAACATGTTTACATGACAAAACACTTTGACATTGTCTGATCATATTTCTTGGAAACGCTGAATGAATTGTATATGAATTTCATACACGCTGAAAGCTGAATTAACACTTAACTCAAAGACAAACAACACGTTGTTGGTTTCACATGGGACACGAACAGCGGTCTCCTGGATGAAAGCCCTGTCTTTTTTGGAAGAAGGAATGCTATTAAAAATGTTTAAATATGCATATTGTAATGTTCTGAATCACAGACTGTTTTCTCAACACATTTCTTTATAAAACATGATTTTCAAAGCCAACATGTCGCCTAAAAGGGAAGCCGAAATCAAAAGTTTAAATGTCTACAAGCCTGTGCAAGACGTCCACCTTAAATCATAATGATGTGTGAGCTGTTCACCACATAAAAAACACCCAAAATACAGTAAAATCACTTAAAATGTATCAGTAAGACAAAGAGGTGTCACATGCACATGCTTTTATTTTGTAGGCAAGCCTATTTCCGGTGATTTCTGCACACTTGACACGCTTTTGGCTTCTTTGTCCGCTCAGCAGCAGATCAAAGGCTTGAAAGTCTGCAATCAGAAGCTGAAGTGGTCCAGAAGCCTGAAGCCTGAACTGATCTGAAGAGCTGCAGCTCAGCAGGACGTCCGTCTGCATCAGATCACACATATTTACACCCTGAAGTTCACTGAGAACAGAGGTCAATTCAATGTCCACTTGACAAAGATCCTCCTCTTTCCTTTGTTGTCTCCTCCAAGGTCAATGTTAGTCAACACATACTAATCTGAATACCTCCACTTCTGAAACTCAGATTAAGTGTTTTCATAGAAGAGATATCGTAGCATCAATATAGAGAGAAAGTTAAGATCTTAAGATCAGAGTCTGGTAGCCTCCTGATCCGGCAAATTCAGTGTCCTTAATGTTTTAATTGAAAAATCAAAAATGATTTTAATTAATTAATTAATTAAATGTCCTTTGTGTATCAGGTCCTCTCCTCTTTCAAAGGTCCTTGCAATTGTCAAAAAAAACACAATATTTCCCTGGTTTCCAACATCTATTTCTAATAATGCAACAATGCTCAGAGGGACAGTGTTGGTGCCGTCTGCCTGTGCAGTATTTCAGTGTTTTAAGGAAGGTGTGTGATAAATTGGCAAGATTTTTGTCCTTATTGTGAGCTGTCACCTTGAAAAATAAGCCTGTATAAAAATAAAATGTAAGGCCAGTGAGGTCTGTTTACAATGTGAGATAAAAGTGCACAAGATTCGTCACTGTTGCACTCGGATGTGTGCCGTGAGCCTAAACGTGTTCAATATTAAAATAAATACATATATAAATACAGCATAATGAAATAAATAAGTATTATGACACTGGCTGAGAAGTGGGAGGGCGGTGACACCACCACTGTCATGAAAAGCAACATTATAAAACACAATGTGACTTCATGTAAAGAGAATACATCAATAAATATATCAATTTATTTTATTATTATTATTACAGTGTGGTAATGAAATGTGCCTGAAATGGACCAGAAAAGGTGCCATTACTCTAATTCAGCAGCTGCACGACATGATCATCACATGTGTCTTGGATATATGTATATTCTTGGTAATATAATCCCACTTAAAATGTATTTTTGTATGCATTTCATTACATGAATTAGGCTTCCATACAACATGCATTTCCACAGTTTGTACATATAAATGTATATTTGGTAAATAAGAACTTTTTATGCAGCTGATCAAATTGTACACAAATATAATATTGCATATTTTCTACAATAAAACTAACCTAAAATGTGATATCTGTTGGCCTACAGATTAAATTGGATAATGTAATGGAAATAAAGGAATAATAAACCCTTTTTCAGTGCTGTTTTCTCAGCATTTAGCTAGCTTAATGTGTATACACAGAGATGCAGTTGCATGCAGTACGCGATTTGTTAATTTTTAACAGGGGGTACGGTTTGTTTCGTTAAAAGAAGTCGCAATTACATATCCATCCGCTACTTCAGCACCACGTACAGTGTCACGGATATCACCTAATGGTTCCGCGAGTGTTTAGGGGTGCCCACCTAGACTCACCAGAGGGTATGGGTACACATGTGGACAAAAATCAGAAGTGCCGGTACTCAGTACTGGTGAGTATCAGCCCATTTCAGGCACTGTATATATATGTGTGTAAGTGTAGGATTTGGTGGCATGATGGCCGGCATCTAGCGATGAGGTTGCAGATTGCAACCAAGTGAAACTTCTCCCGAGTGCCAAGTGTGTAGGAGAACTATGGTGGCCAACGCAAACATGCAAAAGTCTCTCTCTAGAGCCAATGTTTGGTTTGTCCTTTCTGGGCTACTGTAGAAACATGGCGGACTCAATGAAGAGGACCCGCTCCCTATGTAGATATGAACGGCTCATTCTAAGCATCAAAAACACAATGATTCTTAGTTTCAGGTGATTATACACTAAAGAAAACATCCATTTATGCCACTAGATCCCCCTTAATGTTACACACTTTTCCTTCAACTATTATTTTCTTAAGGCACTTTACACATGTAAATATATTAAACCTGCATTCTTTCTAACAGCCAGCAGGGGGCGACTCCTCTGGTTTTGCTAAAAGAAGTCCGATTGTATAGAAGTCTATGGGAAAATGACCCTACTTCTCACTTGATTTATTACCTCAGTAAACATTGTAAACATGAGTTTTATGGTCTCAATCGCTAGTTTCAAGTCTTCTTCAATACAGCATGATGTTCATTTAGTAAATTATGGTCCCATTTAGATTCAGATAGACCATAAAGCAGGGGATGCTTTAGAGCGTGGCTACCTTGTGATTGACAGGTTTGCTACCACGGCGTTGTCCGGTCTGGGAGTTGTCCGTGTTTTTGTCCTGGAGCTTTAACCCTTTCACAGTGTGTTTTCAGTTCATGAAAGTTAATTATAAAATTTTGGTCGCCTAAAAATGTCTTAACCAGCGTTTGGTTGTACTTAGCTCCACCCTCTGGTGTCACTTCTGGTTGCAAAACACCAAGCGGGTGACGTCACGGTGGCTACGTCCACTTCTTATATACAGTCTATGGTGTGAAGCTTGGTGTACACTGTCTTGCCGTATTGGTGTTGATTATCCAAACACTAGAGAAATTGTACCAGAAGGATTGGAGAACGCTACCAACCAACACTTGCTTTGCTTTGACAGGATATTTACATTCTTGGTTTTTGCTGCAACAAAGAAAGTTTCACACCAAAGCTCCCCCAAGTTGTCCTGCATGTATAAAATGTTAAATTGAAGAAGATTAATTATTCTCCCGAGCCTCGTGTATGAATTTTTTAGAAAGAATCAGTTCTTCACAAGCCTCGAAAAAAATATAATTATGCGCCGAGATTACGGGTTCAGCGTGATGACAGCTTGTCAGAAACAACTCTGTTAAGTGAATTAGCTGTAATTATTCTCCCAACGGCTGAAATGAGAAGGCGGCTTTGTACGAAAGACATGGGAGGAAATCTCAGCCTGTTGTGAGTCATTTGTGTTCTCATTCAAACGAGACCGACTTAATGGATCATGGTGTCAATTTTTAGTCCCTGAAGATAACTGAACACAGATGAAGTGTACTTTGTTTTTACGTCACAACTGTCGGGGGTTGTGCTGGTGACAAACCAAAACTGCCAAATGCGCCGCTGAGCCCTGAGATATTTTTAGAAAGCAGTCCTCTGCTGCCTAAAGCCAGGCCTGGACTGGTTCATATGCAGACCGTGTCTTTCCAGGCATCAATGACACAAAAAACGGAGAGGTGAGGGAAAATCCCACAGGAGCCGATGTGGAGTAAAAAAGCTCCAGGAGAAAACACGCAACTGTGGAAAGTTGAATATTTAGCAGGCGGATGTCAAATGCACTGGTGAAAATGGACATGTGAATTATGTGAGTGAGAGTGTCAATGAGACTCAGAGAACTTCATTTTGTCTGATCATATTTCTTGGAAACGCTGAATGAATTGTATATGAATTTCATACACGCTGAAAGCTGAATTAACACTTAACAAGGACAAGTATTCACACATTAACACCAGGACAGAATGAAGCATTACCATTTAAAATTAATGAGAGGAGAAGACATATTTTTTTCACCCAAAGTCCTTCGTTCCAGCGTGTAATGATCATGTGGTTTTCTAATAAAGTGGATCAACAGTCCTAGTGTGGGGCAGCTGGATAGAAAGATGACAAAGTCATATGTTTGGTACAAATCTCTCATGGTTTGGTTGTTTTAATGAAAACTTGTTGTACTGTAAACATTTCATTTTAAGGCTTCTCGAGTCAAAATGGTGCAACAGAAAGTCCAGAGTTAAAGGGGACATATCGTGTTCATTTCCAGGTTTATACATGTATTTTGGGCTTCTACTAGAACATGTTTACATGACAAAACACATTATTTTTCTCATACTGTCTGTCTGAATATACCTGTATTCACCCTCTGTCTGAAACGCTCCATTTAAGCGCCTGTCTCTTAAAGACCGCCCCCTGAAAAAGCCCAGTCTGCTCTGATTGGCTTGTGAGAAAAATATGGCGGATCTTTGCAAAGTTAATTACAACTCATCCTAACTCGTCACATACTGACGCTTTGTCAGGAACACAGACTGTATATAAAGATGGACAATGCGTCTCCACTTCCTCCCACTGTACAGAAGTGAAGCCAAAATATCCCGGATTCGGGAGCTGCCATCTTAAGATTTTGGCGTCATTTGGAGCCAGAGTCTGCACAGTAGTGATCGGGTGGAGGAGCTGCGGTATCGAGGTCATCCGGCCGAACCAATCGCAAGCCGAGCACGTCCGCAGCTTGTCAGTGAGAGAGACTCTCAGCTGTCAATCATGATGTCTCAACCCCCTTTTTATAGCATCAAATAACTAATTAAAACCAAACTTATCAGAAAAATGAACACTTGAACAAACATCAGCATGATAAGAACTACCTACAATGACAGAATCCATCTTTGGCTCATGTCCCATCCACTAACATGGAGGAGGCGGGCTTTATGAGCTATACTGCAGCCAGCCACCAGGGGGCGATCCAGATGTTTTGGCTTCACTTTTGGGGAGCTGTCATGTCGTCCATCTTTATATACAGACTATGGTAAGGACCCCTTGGCGTCACTTTCTAATGCACTGGGTATGACACTCCACTACAGTCACAGTAAACACGTGGTTAACGTTGTTATTTCAAACAAAAACATTTGCTTAGGTTTAGGCAACAACACCACTTAGTTATGTTTAGGAAAAAACATCATGGTTTGGCTTAAAGTACTACGTTTGTAAAGTGAAAGTCAAACTTAATGTTGTGAAGACAAAGACAAACAACACTCTGTTGGTTTCACATGGGACACGAACAGCGGTCTCCTGGATGAAAGCCCTGCGTTTGTTGGACCCAACCACCACCCGCCCTGTTTTTTGGTTGTGTCTAGAAGATATCTCGCAATTTGCGTGGGTGTGGCTGGATGTGACATAGGAAGGGGAGCCAAATCTGACTTGTTGAATCACATGTTTTCTGATCTAGGCAGCCCACAAAAAACTGACTGACTGAGTGGTCTTATTTCACAGTTTGCATGCCAGATACCCAGATGTATGAACACAAGCACTGAAAAGTGAGTTTTTAATGAAATGTCCCCTTTAAAACGATCAGCTGAAATTCAAAATTGCTAAAAGACATTTTAATACCGTCGTCATTTTTAATAAATTATTTGTATTTGCATGAAATCCCTGTTTGTCTCCATTAAGACACATCTGAATTGGCTAAAAACAATCATTTCACAACACTGTGAAAAAGTCTTTTTTTTTTCTTCTAATGAAATTCATTTTGTCTTCTTGCTTTTTGGCCTTTTGGTCTTCGCTCCGGATTTGGTGGCCTCATCCTGTGAAACAGGAGCAAAACGTTAGAGCACGAACAGACTAATAATTATCTAACATTAGCACTCCACTTAACGGTGCCAACGCTTTTTCCATGTTTAATATTTGAGTGCCGTTTTTAAAGCTCATGACTCAATTCATGACAGACACTTTTCCCTGAACTCCTGCTGCGTTTCCCTGCCTTACCCAAATGTGCAAATTACAATGCACTGATTGGCATGACCCCCGCTGCTTTAATGTATTCAAATAATTGCATCAAACCAAACATTGCATTCTTAAGTACTCTTATAAAACATCCGCCACTAATTATTACGCTGACAATCCGCTGCTGTAGACCTCCACACATTGTCTGGACAAAAAAGCATAAATGATAATTCTGTTTCATACAGCAGAGCGGCAAATGTGGACATTTTTTTATATGCATGCTGCTCCTTCATATCTCATATTGTGTTTGCAATGAGGCTGTAAACCAGTTACTCTCCAACACTCCCATTTACCAGCCAACAGGATGTAGCGTCGTTACTGTTTAAGTGACTCACATGTTGCAGAATAACTGGCAGCGACCTTTGTAAAGGTGTAAAACTGGTGGTTCAGCTCCTGTTTTCTTTAGTCTAGTTCCCTCCTGAATCCAATCCAAGTGTTCACAGATTTTATTTTATTTTGCATTCAACCAAAAGTGTTCTCACGCTCTCTTCCCCGGAATTATTGTCCCCGTTTCCAATTTACACTTTACCTCAAAAATACGGGATGAAGCACCGGGACAGAATCTCAGGAACCGACTTGAAGTGTTTTGTTTCTTACTTTTAGACGACAGGAAGTTCTGGATTTCCATCAACGACGTCTCTTCACAGATTAAATTGGTGTCTATTCTGGGTCCTGTTTTGTTTTTCCTGTCTATGCTTCCTCTTGCCAACAGTCTTTCAAATTCAAATGAGCTTCATGGGAACAATAATGTTGCCAAAGCATCAAAATACAATTTGTCCAAATATTTGGACAGTACACAACAACATTAATATGAACATTAAAATAACATTAGGATTTATGTATATGAATTTAATTATATATATATATACATTATATGTGTGCAACGTATCCTCATACATCGGTTCGTGTATCCTGCCAAGTCGCACAGCAGTTTGTGAAATAGTCACGAAATTTAATGTATTGATTCGTGTACGTAGACATGAATTTCACATTTTTTGTCATGATGGTCAGCACAAAATCAATTGGTATGTAATCCACGTAATTGTGAACCGGGAAGTATAGAGAGCAGCAAATGGGGAGGAGGTCGGGGTGGATGAGTGAGTCACAAAACACAGGACTTTCATCCAGGAGACCGCTGTTAGTGTCCCATGTAAAACAAGAAGTCAAACTTGATTTATTTATCACGTAACTTCCATACTTAAGTTACAGCACTTCTGGAGTTATTTTAACCCAAACCACAACCATTTTGTTGCCTAAACCTAACCAAGTTGATCTTTTCCTAAACCTAACTAACTAGTTTTATTTTGAAAAGACTGGAGCGGAAATTGACATGTGCGTCACATGTTACTGGACATTTGTAGGAAAACGGACAAAAAATACGTTGTTGAAAGTCGTGCTGAGCATCACGAAAAAAAGGGAAATTCGTGTCTATGTACACGAATCAAATAGATTAAATTCCGTGACTATTTCACAAACTGCTGTGAGGCTGTGTCACATGAACTCTCCTGAGCGAAAATCTGATGTTTTTTTTCTGCTCTTTATACTTCCTGGTTCACAATTACGTGGATTAAAAACACATTCATTTCATGGGATAAATATATATATATATATAAATTACAGTGTATTCATTTTTGTAAGTATAGCTATGAACGGTGTTATATTCTGCAATATTAGACCTGTAACAAATAAATCTCGGTATTACATTTAATCCCAACTTAACCTTTAAACATCACATCACTTTATCTTTAACGTTTTTAAACAGCTTAGAGAACATTGTGGAGCCAATTTCAGGGCTCTGAAGCTCTTTCAGTCATCACATCTACTGGAGATATTTATCAGGTCTCAATGATTGCACTGCTTTATTGACCTGTCAATCAAAAAGCTTTCAGGCAACTAAAAACCAAGCAGTTTGTTTTAGAATCAATTTGAGTCTGTTAACTGTTCGTTTTTTTAAAGCACTTCATGAGCTGGAAACACGCTATTCTGCAGAGTTTTAAAGTCCCTCCACCCACAGGCAGTGGCCTTTAATTAGCTGTCACAGAGTCCAGGCTTGACGTCCACAGGGGGGGGACGGAGCCTTTGCTGTCAGGACGGGAATGAAATCAACTTCTGATTTTTACAGTGAGTTGATGGGGTTTTGAAGTCGGACACTTTTAAGAGTAGGTTTTGCCGTACCTTTAATCTATCTGTGGCAGCGGCTCAAAGGTCAATCATGTTACCTATGGAATAACTTCGCCGAACACAAAGACGACTTCAAAGCGGACTGGACCTAACTTCAGGCTGGTGGGAGCGAGGAGAGAGTGTTTGATCTCCAGAACATGTGGCAACCAGACACTTCAAATGAACCAATATCCCTAATGTGACGGCTACTGGGGAGTTACTGTGGAAACACAAAGCAAGACGAACAGACACACAATGTCTCTGTCTGGACCACAGAGCGCCTGTAACTGAGGGTGCTTTAACATCAGGGACCCGGGCCCGGATCTGAGTACACTTGTCCCCAAAATACAGTTTGTTTGATTAATGTGAACGCTCCGTAACGTACTCGGGCACGGTCCGTCGAGTCCACTTGAAAAGGTGGTCTCTGGCACGGATCAGGTGTACTCAGTTGGTGTGAAAGCCAACTGTACCAAAACACAGTAGTGGACTGCTATTTAACGCCCGTAATTTTAGCAGTCAGCCAGTAGTTGTGAAAGGCAGGCCTTTTTTCAACGCCGCCAGTCTCCTTCGAAATCTGTGCCTGCTCGCAGCACGCGCCGAACTGCACGACCATGATTGATAAAGTAGGAAGGCAGGCGAGAGGTTCCTTTAAATATAAACAAGAGCAGGCATTGGGGTCGAGCGATGTTTGTTATTTTATTAAGCTAATTTAATGGTTTACCTCCGAAGAACGAGAGCTGCTCAACTGCTCAGCGGGCAGAGAAAGCGAGAGAGACAGCGGGGAGAAACATCGTGTAGAGCCGGCATATTTTCACATCAAACTCTGTGAAATACGGGTTTATTTCAACCAAAGTGATTTACGATGCTCCGCCATTAGAACAGCTGATCTCAACATAAACAAATACGCGTGGATGATGACGTGTACTTGGGTACAGAACAACTTTACTAATGTGAAAGCTGAGCAGCAGGGGGGGTGGAAAAGGGGGGGGCAATCGTACTCGGGCACGCTATGGATCAATCGTACCTAATATGAAAACGCCCTGAGTGACTGAGTGAATGACTGAGTGACGAAGTTACACCATTGGTCGGCCGAGTGTTGGAGTTTCCTCATTGGCCGTTGCTCTTTCGAAATGAAGAGGCAGGGAACAGTCCTTTATGCAAATGAGTCCGCCCAGGGCGACGCGTTCGGCTCACGAAACTTGGAACAAGCTGTCAAACTAGGCGATCTAGTTCTAAAATGAAACCAGATTCATTAGTAGTATCGCCTATTTCTCACTTAAAATGTTTTCAGAAGTAGATTTTGGTTTGGTTCAAACGGAATAACAAAAAGTTTACGAGCAGGTCACCATGTTGTTTCCTGTTTGAAACGGCAATCACGTGCATTTCACGATAGAGTACGTCACCGCTTGAACGGCCAGTTGAGTGGATCAGCACGACCCCCTAACAAAGCGTATAGAAGCAAAGAGACAGCCGCTGCCACCATTTTGGACTGAAAACCCTCATTATATTTATGATATTTTAGTGTTCAACACAGGCCATTTCGGTAGAATATGACAATAGAATCGAAATACTTTTGTTATACTTTTGTAAGGCGGACGTTTTACTGCGGTCCGGTAGTCGCTTTCAGTCCAAAATGGCGGAAGCGTAGCGCTGCTGCTGGGCGCTGATGTTGCAATGGAACGAACAATTGACTTTCACTTCTTGGCAATTTACATTCTTTGCCTCTCCGGATTTACAGTAGGGATGCACCGATACCGGATCAGATATCGGGTCGATACTGACCCAAATAGCTGGATCGGACATTGTGACCATGGGGCTGATCTATTCAACTCAATTCTATGTTTATATACTATATACAATATATACTAAAATTTTAATTTAAGTTTTGACCAATTTGTTGCTGCATTAAAAAGGTTTCCACCTGAATTGTAATTTTTTATTATTATTATAATAATAAATAACAATTCAGTCAATTTATGTTATGTTATCTATATATTTATTATTTGTTACATTTTGTTTTACAAAGTTAGGAAAGCCACGTTTAAGTCCAGCTTGATGTTGCCTCACATATAAAAGAATGATCCCAGTCACGTCCACACAGTGAGGCGTACAGCTTATTAATTAGAAACTGGTATCGGATTGGTACTCGGTATCGGCCGCTACCCAAAGCCCAGCTATCGCTATCGGTATCGGGACTGAAAAAGTCGAATCGGTGCATCCCTAATTTATAATAACATTATAGACATGACCACTGACTGACTATACGTACAACAATTTAGCCACAAATTCACAGACTGACCGTACATGATCCAGACATATAAATCTGTGTGTCTGTGTGTGTTTTCTCTTTTGACCCGGTTTGATTACCTTCTGGACGGTCCATTTGCTGCATGTCATTCCTCTGCTCTCTTTCCCACATTTTTCCTGTCTCTATCTATCACTATCAAATAAAGAGATAAAATGCCCCCCCAATCCCAAAAAAAAAAACAATTACAAAAAAAACCTACACGCCACCAGATGTTTCCCAGCATCAGAAAACTGACAGCAACGTCACATTTGAGCGATGATGTGTCAGTGGAAGCTGACAGAGCAATATGTAAGAGCGTCTCACCGCGGAGGCCGTGTATCCCTCCTCGACCAGGATGTTTCTGGCACAGTTGTTGATGTGTTTGAAGCGGTCAGGACCCAACAGAATACCTCCGTACCACCGAGACACGACCACCACGACATCACGCACGTCCAGAATCTGCGGCGAGAGACAAAACACACGGAGAATGTACAAAAAGAGTGTGAATTTGAGAAAAGCCGGCAAGAGACGGATACAATAAATATGCAACACAACACCCCCTTCCCTGGCAACCATTTTTTAAGAGGCCAGATATTTCACACCAGATGTGATACGGTGGATGAATCCTCATTAAGTGTTTCTGGCTCAGGCCATCAGCTGACACTCCAAAACGTGGGGATATTTCCCCGTTTGGCTGTCGTCCACAGCGTCAGAGGAGAAAATTAATTTCACTTTCATGTGTGTGTGTGTGTCAGCTCCAGGAAATGTTTAGCTAAGGTTAGCAGCACAAAGACTGGAAGGTTCAAGGTTCCATTTATCATAAAATCAATGGAGATTACAGAACGCCCATCATAATCAATCAACGCTGTTTACGAAAGATATAAAAGACCCACAATAAAACCATAAATATGAACTCAAACAACACACAACTAGAGTCCACAAAGCAATAAATGACCTATTAATGGGGGATCCATAAAAAGATCATCAAAACATTACCGTAAAAAACTAATTAAAGCTGCTCTAATCAATATTTTTATATTAAAGGGATTTTTTGAAGTAGGGTTTTATGAGGTACTTATCCAGAGTCAGTGTATTACCTACAGTAGATGGAGTTTGGAGAAACAGACCGGAGTACCAGCACGGGAGCAAAGTAATGTACTGCTGTGGACGGGGGCAGCAGCAAAATGTATTTTAGACACCTAAAAAAATCAATATCAGTTTAAATGTACGTTATATTTAGAATATATTCACTGCCCGGGAGGACGATTTTCCCGGAAGACTCACTCTTTTTCATCGCCCTCTCCCGGTTTCCTCCCAGGGTCACAATTCTCCTGTATTTCTCTCTTTTTTACGGCAAATTTTCACACTTTTTTTTCTCCTTTTCGTTATCTTAACATGTTTCTGGTGCTGTACAGCGTCAATAAGCTCTACTGTTTCCACCCGGGCGACAACAGGGCTACACTTAATGTAGTTTCCCGGTGGAAGAGAGCATGTCTATGCTCGCGACACAGCGCAGTTTGAGCTCACGTCTGAGCTGCGCTCGCCACAGCCCATGCAGCGCCCAAAGTCGGGCTTTGCTCGACGTAAGAACAACATAAAAATGCAACAAACACAGGACTTTCATCCAGGAGACCGCTGTTCGTGTCCTTTAAGTTTCAATTTCACTTTACAAACGTAATAATTTTAAGCCCAACCATGATGTTTTTTCCTAAACATAACTAAGTGACTTTGTTGCCTAAACCTAAGCAACGTGTTTACTGCAACCGTGTGATGACAAAGCGTCAGTATGTGACAGGTTGGTGTGACTTTGGTGGATCAGAACTAACCTTTTAAAACACCAAAGTCACACAATAACACAAACAAACTAACTGATTGAGGCAGCAGTAGATCAGCAACTCCTCTGTGTTCTGTGAAGTAAAATGACTGATTTTGTCAATGGAGTCTGGTTGCTTTGAAGGGAGCATAGATAACAGCTTCAGTACCCCATCAGAAAGGGCTGTCTGACACCCAAAATATTCAAAATATAGCGTACACTTAACCTTTAACAAATGTTGAGAGGATTTCTGTTTTGTACTTTTAATGAAGGCTAGCCGTTTCCCCTAGCTTCCTTGGGCTGAGTTTACAACATGTCCTGCATCTCTCTACTGAACACACAGAGATTAAATTGGCATTAATGTTCTCCTAATAAACAGCAAATAAGCAAATCCCCCAAAATGTCAGACTATTCCTTCCACATAAAGAGGAGAATTTGACTCCGCACAGCAACACACAGAGAAAGTGCAATCTGTCATTGGAGGGGACTCATCCACATCTGGCTGCCGACACTATTAATCAGATCCTTTTTTTTTTTTTGTAATTCATTACCTCACACTTCCACATTCAGAGGCACAAAGCACAAATCTAAATGAGGAAACGGGGAAGAAAAGGCTTGTGGAGAGGAAAGAGATTAGAGAAGAATAGATTTAAGGAGAAAGCTCATCATGTAAATTGCTCGGTACGCTGAGAGTGTAGACAAGTAGAAGATTAATCAGTGTGTTGCTCAGAAGGAGGAGCAGGAGGACAGCGGACCTGATGCCATCACTCCGGCTACAGTAGGTCAGCCAGCTGCAGGAGGCGACCTCACAGTACGTCCTTTAATCTGCTCTCATGTGCTGTATGTCCCCATTAAGTTAAGAGAAGCAGATGTGAAAGGACATCGCTAGGTTTTAATGCACAAATTGACTTAAATCTGTGATAGCAGATTTATTTGGCCACTTTGGGGCAGCACAACAAGCAGTAAACACAACACACATTATCACTCCTTATAGCTCTGTTTTGGTCTCCACCAACTCCTGTGGGAAGTATCTGGCTCTTTAGCTGCTAAATGCTCCACTATGTTCACCAGCTGGTCGCTAATTGGGTATGTTAATGACGCTGATGAGAGCAATGAGACTGAACCATGGATGTATAAAGAGAAATACAGCGTTGGAGGCTCCCGTTCATTCCTATGAGAGCTGCTCAGTGGCGAATGAAGCCAAAATGGCTCGACTGCCGAGTGATAAAGTACCCGGATCATCCGGTGATCTTCCGCATCCATTTGGCCCATAGAGCAGACGCAGTAGCGTTTCCTTTAACTCCGCCTCCCAGCCCTCGCTCCAGCCTCGGTCTGGGTCTCATTCACATGAACGGAGGAAGGGAAATAACTCTGGATTCAGCTACTTTTTAACTTTTCGGACCTAATGATTTAAATAAGGGCTATTAGAGTGTTCGTACTGGGAAGTTGATTTACCTAAAAAAAAAAATGATCCGCTGAGTTACAGACGTCTCTTTCCCAATGTAAGTCTATGGGAAAAAGTCTTGGACAGAGAGAGAGCAGGCGATGTGGGAGATGTGGCGAGCTCACAAACGCCAGACACCACATCTGTGGTCTTGTTGCTTAGGAAGGTTCCTAACTGAGTGAAATCTGGAGCATCCACTCCAAAAAAAGTTTTCTTGGATGCTTCTTAGGATTTTCCGTCATCCTCCTAGCTGCGGCTACGTTGCTATGGTCTCTACGATAATGATTCTCACTGCTGGAGGGGGGAGACAAAAGTTCCAGCTTTAATGTCAGCAAGAGTCATGATATATGCACATGGCTAAAAAAAAAAAATTTACTGGGGCTGAGGTCTCACCATTAAGCATGAAAATAGATTTAAAAGATGCATACAGCTTGACAAGCATTCAGATATTTTAAGAGTACGTCCTTCCAAGTCTGCAAACACAAGTTTTTATTTCGTTATCTTAAAGGTAATTTAAGCAAATTAGATCCAGAGAGTGTGTGTGTTTTAAGTGCTGTTTTGGACGGGAACTCTGTATTAGTCAAAGACAGCTTGATTCATCTGAATTCTGTGCAGCAGATCACACTTTCACCAAGAATCCAAAGCACTATTTCACACTAATTTATCTCTCTAACAGGGTCACACTGGCACGGACGACTGCCGTCATCTTATAAATGAGTATGAACTTTGACATGAGTCATGGATCTCATCTGGGGAGGCTCTGATACGACTCAGCACCGACTGGTAATGAGTATGACACAACTACTTCAAGTCACCGCCGAGCTCTGATTACAGGAAACTTTTTGTTTTGTTTTGTTTTGTCACAAACCTTTCGCTGGCCTTCGTTCAATATTACGGCGAGACAAAAAAGTGTGTGGACAATGGCACATTTCAGTGTGATGTGGGTGTGTGTGTGTGAATCATAGTGCCATCTGATGGCACAAATCATCTGACAAGTGCCTCCCAGGAAAAGATTTGTGAAATTACTATCGGGGACTATTTCTCCGGAGAGGGACGGAGTGGAAATTTACACATTATGTAAATACGAGGGGTTGGTTGGTTATACTAGTGAGGTCACGTCCCCGTGGAAGAGCGTAAAGAATCAGTCTCTGCAGCGGAGATATATCTTTCTCACACCAGTACACTTACTTAAATTAATGTTTGCCTTCGGGACGAGCAATTTCAGCATTTTCACATCATGTTTCTTACTTTATAAGAGATCCTGATGGTGGATGTATGATAATGAAATCAACCCCAACAGGCTAAAAGTAATTAATGAAATAACCTGGAGTAGAATATCATAATGTACTTGATAATAACGTAACATTAATTTTACAGTCACATGACTCTTAAGCATACTGCTTTGATTTCTGGTGGCGTTTTCATGAGGAACACTTTATTCGTTAAAGTTTGGGTTTTTTAGACATATTTTAAACACATTTGCTGAATCCAGTTCTTAAATGTTATGATTTGCTGTTTTTCTCTGTTTTCTAGTTATAAATTGAATCTATTTTTTAGCATTAGACTCAAAACACCAAATGTGCCTGAGCACAGTCTCACAGTGAGGACAGACCAGGTTTATTTCATTCACCCACAACTAATGAGCTGCCGCATGAACGACTCCTTTTGGTTCTGTATTTTTTAATCCCCCCTCCTCCCGAAGCTATATAGTTTAGAGAATATTATAGATCCAAGACGAAACTGACAGAAGGGACAAAGAAAGAAATTTGCAATTACAAACCCCTCTGCTACTTCAGCACCACGGACAGCACCATGGATTTATCAACACACAGCACAGTTAGGCTGCTGATATATTTCAGAGCCACGGTCGGGGCCGTAGATTTTAACTAGGGCTGTCAAAGTAAACACGATAATAACGCGTTAAATTTGTTTTACCGCCACTAATTTCTTTAATGCATTAATGCATCTTGCAATTTTTACCTCGTAGCCCAGCTCAGTTTTAAAGCTAGAGTGAAGATCCTGGCGTCATGTGAAACTAGAAAACCTAAAGAATCCATTGGTACCAACCATGTCATACTAGCTTGTTGCGAAGGAGACAAAATAACGCTCCAAACTTTAAATTTACACTTAAATTTTGGCGAGGAAAAACTTTCATGGCCATTTTCAAAGGGGTCCCTTGACCTCTGACCTCCAGATATGTGAATATAAATGGGTTCTATGGGTACCCACGAGTCTCCCCTTTACAGACATGCCCACTTTATGATAATCACATGCAGTTTGGGGACAAGTCATAGTCAAGTCAGCACACTGACACACTGACAGCTGTTGTTGTCTGTTGGGCTGCAGTTTGCCATGTTATGATTTGATCTTATTCTTTTATGCTAAATGCAGTACCTGTGAGGGTTTATGGACAATATCTTTTATTGTTTTGAGTTGTTAATTGATTTCCAATAATAAAAAATACATACATTTGCATAAATCAGCATATTTGTCCACTCCCATGTTGATAAGAGTATTAAATACTTGACAAATCTCCCTTTAAGGTACATTTTGAAAAGATAAAAAATGTGTGATTAATTTGCGATTAATCATGATTAACTATGGACAAACATGATTAAATATTAATCGATTGTCAGCCCTAATTTTAACTTACTGATATTTCAGAGCCATGGTCGGGGGATAGAGAGGAGGGGTGGCAGGTTAACAAAGCCCATACTACATACTAACTGTCCACTGCATACTATATTAATCTTCATAATACACTGTTTAAGCTGTTAGTAGACAAGAAATCAACAAATAATCAATTTTATACTAACAGGAAATGATGCAATACTTGCGCCGCCAGATGTCAATCAAACTGCGACTTTAAAAATTGCATTACAAATAAAACTTAAAGCAAATTGTTGTTGTTTTTTTTGTTTTCTGAGATGTCGCTGGTTTCAACACCATCTTCTTATGAGTACCTTGGCATCCTCTGGGGATAACAGGCTGGACTGGAAAGAGAACACCAGTACCATCTTTAATAACAAGGGCCCAGTCCAGGCTGTTTTTTCCTCAGGAAGCTCCGGTTTTTTGAAGGTCACTCCTGCACTTGTATTTTAGCAAGTGCCCTATTTTATGCCGTTGTTTTTTTTGGGGGGTGGGGGGGCCCGCGGCTTAAGCTCAAAGGACAGGAACAAGATTAATATCAGGAAGTCAGGATCCATTATTGGCTCGACCCCTGACTCGTTGGAAGTTATAATGGTGCAAAAAATGTGTGGGAAGCTCAAGAGTATTTATGCAAAATGAGCATCATCCAGTGTTCAACGGTTTTAGCGAGCTGAAGAGCTCTTTTAGCGACAGGCTTGTTATGCAGGTGTTCTTCAGAGAGATTCAGGAAGTCATTTACCTGCTGCTGTGTTTTATAATGAACATTGTCGCTGACTGTTGGTGATGATGATGATCTGATGTTGATGGCTAGGTTGGTGGTTGTACTGTAGGAGTGTGGTAATGTCGATGTCATATACTAGTACGGTCACATTGATGTTTACACTATTTATTACGGTGCTGTGCTCTCCCCTTATTTTGTATTAGCTTGAGATGTGTATGTCTTCTCCTATTGTCTCACCTGTTATCTGTCTTAGATGTATAGTAGCACTCAGTTTCCCCTCCTGGAGATTAATAAAGTATTTTTTACTGTATCCACAATTAATTTTTTGCAGCTGTCACTTTTCCAGTATGAACACATTACACACTGAAAACCTGTTTAAAATAAATATTTTGGTTTGGGACACAGATTTAGCCTTGTTTTACTCACATATGCTGTCATCTTACAGACTAAAGAAATTGAAAATTAATTGGAGATAATTGCAAGATTAATCAATAATCGTTAGTTGAAGCCCTAAAACCCAAATGTGCACACATGTTGTTTTATTTCAGCCTTTCTGGTTGTGTATAGTAATAGTAATCCTCAAAATTGATGGTGCAGTAACCTGCTGTTTCTCACATCCACTGACATGAGTATTGTTTTCTTTGAGGGCCAGTAAATATTTTTAAATATCTGTAAGAAATGTCGCTTTTATGTTGCAAAATGTACAATTAACATGAATATACACAGTCTGTATTTTCCGTACATGATTGTGACCACTTTGATCTATTTCATCCAATATATAGTTTAATATCAGATATATTATGTGTTTTTTAATGAGGATCATGTCTTGAAAAGCTTACGACAGACGAGGTGCTAAACTACCACAGAAAACAAGAGATTTCAGTATATTGTCGCAGTGTGTGGAAAGCTCCTCACTCATAATAACAATTGAACAGCCACAGCAGATGCCAAATAGTACAGACTGTGAAAATGAACAAGGCGGCTTAGAACAGACACCAATTAAACACAGAGGCCAAAAAGAAAAGTTGGATGCAGCCGGCAAATCTAACAATGTGTTTGTACCATTAATTCTGGGCAAAAGCTTTATTTGTGCTGCACTGACTCATTCATCACTTCTTTTGGCGCTTTTTTTTTTTTTCGACGTTAAAGTTACTATGAGGAACTTCTAGCTGGTTATGAAACAGTCTTAATTTAACACTGATGCCTCTTTATGACCTACATCATTAAACGAGACCATCAGAGAGAAGATTGGCTATTTCTACGTAGTTATTCTTAATGCTTGTTGTTGGTGCCACCGGGTCAGATCCAACTAAAATCAGACAAACTCACGCAGGCAGCGACCAGCCCGCCGCTGCCACCTTTGACCTGCCGTCGGAGCTCTGGCGGGAGGTGGAGACAATGACACTCTACAACAAAGATAACGCATTTCAAGCTCTGCCAAACTTCCCGTCTCCTAAGTGGGCGTGGTCATGGCGTGTTCGCCTCTCTCCTCCCCATCGCCCTACCTCATTTGGAAGTGTTGTGAACGTCGTGTGGATGGGTGAAAGCAGATTGGATTATATTTGCATAACGGATTTTTATTTTATTTTGCTAACATTAGATATTTACACAGCTGACAGCCACATTTAACATTACCAAAATTTGTAAGCTAAGGCATTAGCGAACGTTAGTTGCCAGATCTCGCGAGAGTGTGTTGCTGAGACAGAGAAAGTTAATTTTCTCCTTATTTGTCCGTCTGAAAAATGCCATTTTAGTGTCAGAATGTTCAGAAGATATGTGACTTGTGACAAACGGGTCCAATATTTACTCTGATGACTGTGGGGCGAAAGAATCCATCATAATCTGTGTTCACGTTCACTTCTCCCATTGGAGTTAATAGGACTCAGGACATGCGGCTAGTCTCCTAAAGGGGGCACGGTAGTGGTGAAACCCAGACACAGATACAGAAAACTGACTCTCAGTGCACCATCTTTCTGAACTGTCTCTGGTGGAGAGCTCTGCACCCAGCAGCAGCAGCTCCTGGAGCTTCACCTCGCTGCTCCGCCGGTCCCGCTGGGAGCTAACACCAACACCTCGCTGCTGGAGGTCCAGGCCGTATTGCTGGGCTCGCTGGAGGGAAGGGAGGCACAGGAGAACCAGAACCAGGACTGCACGGGGCAGACTGTAAGACCCTGCTGCAGTAAAATGAGAGTTTTCTAAAGGGACTCTGGTGCTCGGGAACACTACTGCTTTTGTCCACAAGGACCGCCAAATTCAACACAAAATGAAAGTTCCTCATAGTAGCTTTAGCAGCAGAAAGAGTGATCTGTTGGGTCGAGGTCAGTATTTTTGTAAATTAAATCATAACCTGCAGCAAATGGAGCAGTCTCCCCCCCGCGGCCGTCTCACCGTCGTCCTCACAGTCCTGCAGGAAGCTGTGCTTGTCCTCGCAGTAGATCCTACGACAAGGGACGAGAGAATCCCAACAGCTTGGCGTTAGTTAGGAGAGCATTGAGACATTTTGGTAAGAGAATAACTCTGTGAAACTGGCAGCATCTTTAAATGTCAACAGTAATGACCACACAGGCGGTGCATGAGCAGCTCGACGTCGACCTCATTAGAACCATACTGAAAATAAACTGCACACAAAGGCATGCATGAGAAAAACACACATTGAAAGAGATGCACACACATATCTATTCTCATAATACACAATACTATCAGAGAGCCTTCATTTTCTCTGGTGCTTTTTTTTACCTTTAATGTGCCCTTTAGAGAAGACAGACAGGCCTCCGATCTTTATATATATCTCATGTTCTTCTGCACTAATGAGACGCTGTAACAGTAACCTGAGTGTTAGCAGGATCTGCATAATGAAGCCATGTCAGATGTTAGGTCATATACAGTGTATATATATATATATATATATATATTCATGTGACATTACTGACCTGTATGCATAAATATTATGAGTGGCACTAGCAATTTTCTTGTTCTCGTACAGCTTCCCCAGGACCATTTTAACCTGCAACACACGACAGGTGGAACAATAAACATCATGACATATTCACTTCCCTCTCACACGCCTTCACAGCCGCTCTACTGTAAAGGAAAACTGCTGACACCAGGGTTTTATCCTGCGCTCTACCTCAGCAAAATGTTAAATATACACTGCCTTCATGCTGGAAACCCCTAAGTGGATGCATGTTAAGAAAAAGGAGTCAATTTCAAGTCAGATTGAAAGTGATGCTGCATCTGTGCAGAATGACAACTCTTCTGAGTTCAGCATGCCGTCTGACACTGCTGACTAACCCACAAAACAACATTAGTCAACTGTTTGTGAAGGAAAATCACATTTCCTAAAAATAAAACTTGAGATTTGAATGGGTAATAATATATTAAGCATATCACTTACTAGTACAACACAACATTACGGAAGCCCTGAGAGGCAAGTGAGAAAAAAAAAAAAGATTCTGGTGATCCATTGTTTTCTCATCTGTGTTTAGAACATAAGAACAGTAGTTCAATAGTTTGTTTTTATTTCATTAGAGAACATTTTCAAAATTATCTTTATTCTATTTTATAATGACATTTTTTTTCCAATTACACTTCTATTTAATGGCCTTTCAGCAACAAGGAAGTGCTTCAACTTCATTATTTTGTCTTTTAACTTCCTGTCCACACCGAATGTGGGGATGTGTCGCCCCCTCACCTTTCAGCCAATCACATTTCCCCTTATCTCTCTTAAGATTGCAAGATCAATACATGAATGTATAAAGAGAACTGGATCCAGTGTTGGAGGCAGGGCTCCGTCCATTCCTATGAGAGTTGCTCAGTGGCGCATGAAGCCTAAATGGCTCAACTTGTGTCTGGAAAAGTACCCGGATCTTGGGCACATGAAACATGCGCAGTAGCGTCCGCTCGGTCACATGACTCGGTCACGGGGTCCCAACGTCACGCCGTCGTCACGCCGTCGTCACGGCTTGCGCTCCAGCCTCGGTCTGCGTCTCACTCACATGAACGGAGGAAGGGAAATAACTCCGTATTCGGCTATTAGTGCGTTTTACAACTTTAAAAACTTAATTTTTTAAATAAGGGCTATTTAGGTGTTCGTACTGGGAAGTTGATTCACCTAAAAAAAAAGTATCCGCTGAGTTACAGACGTCTCTTTCCCGATGTAAGTCTATGGGAAAAAATCGTTTTGGGCCCAATGGCATCACGTGACGGACACAGAAGTTGTAGTACCGCCGTTTGGCCACTACAAAAGTTGGCATCAACGACTCGTGCCCTTCCTGGGGGCTTGGATCAATATCAGATTTAACCAACAATGCCAGAGTAATTCAAATAAATTAAATCAAACCAGCTTAATTTCAATTTTGATTACTCAGCATCTAGATTATCATGACAGTACGAAATCAAATACAACATAAAAATAGGTGTCATGGATTAAGTCTAGAAATAAAGACATCGGCATTGCATAATCTTATTGTCAATAATGTAAATTATTGTATAAAAGTTTAAATAATCAAATATTGCTGCATTACTAGTTGTAAACTGTATCCTCCTCTTTGCAGTTGTAAAATTTGGGTATGTATAAAGGCAATAAAGACTAAAGTGATGAAAATAGGTGTCATTGGTGAAAATGCAATTTCCAATTTATATGATGAAATAAAACTAAAAACCAATAGAACAGAAAATAAGAATAATTAAATATTAATCACTTTAAATAATTCCGTAAATGTCTTATTTAATTATCTAATATTAAACTCTCTGGGGCTTTACACAGTTTATGTATCAATAAATAAATAAAGCTACGCTGGATGAAAAGGCTCAAAACTAAGTAAATCTCCATTTTGCTCTCAGTGAAGCAGATCCGAGTCATTTTCTCAATTATATCTTTGGTTGAACTGAACACTTCCAGACTATTACACAAAAATATGTAAATGCCGTGCAGGTCACGGTCTATTCGGTGCATCCGACGGCTGCGTCTGTAAATATTTTTGTCTAAATAGCACTTCAGAGCAGGTGGAAGCTTTTAAGAGGAGTCGGTGTGTTACCAGAGAGCCACAGCGTGGGATCAGCATGCAGGAAGGAGCCAGATGATGTTTCACTTTGTATAAATAAGCACATTTATTTCCCTCTCAAAGACCCTCATGAAGTCATTTCTACTGAAACTCATATGAGCTGTCGCTTGCAGTTTGTCTTCATGTTTTGAGAAAAATTTAAAAGATAATATCATTCGTGTGTTGTACCTGTCTGGGTGTCACCACAGGTGCTAAGTGAGGCTGGAAGGTGCTGCGTCGGTCTGTGATGGTGTTTCCATGTTTTATAGGAGGCACCTCTTCATCTACGGGACAAAATGTTACACATCAGAAACATCAACTTTATTCTATCAAACTGTGATATGAGCGGTACCTACTGTTTGCATGATCCATGAACAGATGAGCATTTTCTGTATTCAGCTTGAGAGTCGTGAAGTCTGGTACGTCTTCATCATCATCATCATCCACCTCCTCCTCAGCCGTCATGTTCACCTTCTCTGCTTGTTCAACTGAAGCAAGTCATGGAAGAAATGTTAGGTCAATTTTGAGATTTTGGGCTATTTTACTTCCATAATACATCTTCTTTCAGACTAGTGGAAAAAAAACATCCAAAAATACACATTTGGGTGTTTATTTTACTACTTTGTCTATTTGCGTCTGCAGATTTCTCCTAAATTCACCAAAAGTTAGCTTTAGATGATGCCTCATTAGCATATTTAAACATAAAATTTCAAAAAAAATAATTGTCTTAATGTTGGTAATTAACTGGGGAAGTTTCATGGTGATGTCTAGAGTTAAAAAAGTCACCTATTCACCTGGAGAGTCTCCCCAGTTAAAACCAATGGGGATAAAATCTCTTTTGCGATATCGAGTTCATGTGGATTTCCTACATAAAATAATTTTAAAAACAATACATTACAGAGTAAAAACTAAAGTCAATACATTAACAGAAAGGGTTGAATAGACACAGATAGTGTAAAATACATAAACATAAAAAGGAATGAAGACATGACAAAATTATTATGCATTGTTGCGAGAACAGTTTGTGGTTAAAAATTCTGTTAACTTTTGTTTAAAGAGGACATAATATGCTCATTTTCAGGTTCATACTTGTATTTTAGGTTTGTACTAGAATACGTCAACAAAATGAAACACAACTTTTGAACCTGGCATATTTAATACGATAATGCATCATTAGCATATTTAAACATAACATTTCAGAAAACTTGTAATACAAAAAAATAATTGTCATAATGTCAGTAATCAAATGGGGAAGTTTCATGGTGATATCTGTTAGTTAAATGTTTTACCCTGTTCACCTGTAGTGTCTTGTTTGTTTTTAATCGTAACCCTGTAAAAGGTCTTCACTGAGTTGTCTACAAACATGGCAGCTTGTCATTAAAATGACACCTACTGAGCAACTTATTACCAAATTACCATTACATGACCTTAACATTGGCACTGAAACGGCTTCATGACCTATGATGATACCAAGACAGACGATTCATAATGGATGACACCAATCTGAGCCTGACTGCTGATGTAATGTTCAGAGAGGATTACGCAAATTTCACTGATATGTGTGAAAAACAAACGATCAACAGGTGAGCTGACAGCGGTGCTCTGTTGTCATGGAAACAAAGGTGTGAGCACGGCCTAAATCAGTTGTTACTGTATAGATATATTTAAATTTTTATAAACAAATGTGCTAAAACCAAAGGGGACTCTGGACAAACTATGTAATAGTGGCCTCATGCATTTTCCTGCAGTATGTAATGTAATTGTTGTTGTTGTTTTCCACATTAGTTACGCTGTGTACCAAAACCAATGTGTTCACAGTAAGACAATATCCCATCAGTTGATAATATCAGCTCTATGAAATATCAGTCAGGCACCAATATGACAGAAGTATACAGTAACAAAGCTCTAGATGTTAAAGGATAAGGCTGGCGATATTTTATATTTTTGTTATTTGTCAACAAATCCCATGAAAACACCAAAACCAACAATGTGTTGGTCGGTCTCTCAATACACTCTCACTTCCACAGCCTTCCACCCCAAGGAGCCGTTCACTAGCCGCGTCTTTTGCACGCTCAAATTCATTGTTGTCAATTTAGACGCGTTTCAGGCACGCTCAAACGTAAGAGCGAAAATGCCTTTTACTATTTTAAAACTCTTCTGGTCTCCCATTTTTGTTGCAACCTTTGAGCCAGGTTGTAACAAATGGGGGCTCGTCCGGGATGTCTCTTCACGATATTTTTGCAACTTTTGGAACGCTGCAGCGCACACCGCATGTCGTGACGAGGAGCAACCAATCACTACCAACAGATGTCTTTTTTCCGTAAATATCAGTCTTCCGTAAATATGAAGAAAAAGTTACATTTCAGTGCAGGACAACACAGAGCTTTACCATCTGTTCCACGGACCATTTTACTGGCTTCACCGTTTCTGTCCAAAGACGTCACAACATCCGGTTTAAAGGTCGGCCAGACTGACTGAGAAATCCAGCAGTAAAGCTACTGAGGGGGATTTACGGTGCTGGAAATGCATTTATCTTTGTTTTGATTGTGTTTAGTTTAGTCAGTGAGGCTACCTGCTAAATTACTACTACTAGGCTACTACAACTTCATCGTCATCGTCATTGCAGCACGGTTTTGGTTGCTTAGTAACGGCAGGCGTGACATGAGCGCAACCTCCCAAGCACATTGAAAAGAAAAAAAAAGCGGCACAGCTGGTGTTTTCCATAGACGCGACATGTGTATGGCCCCTGAAAACGTCTTATTCAGCGTTCGGTAGTACTTAGCTCCACCCTCTCGTGTCACTTCTGGTTGCAAAAACCAAGATGGCGACGGCCAAAATGCTGAACTTGAGGCTTCAAAACCGTAGTCTACAAACCAATGGGTAACGTCACGGTGACTATGTCCACTTCTTATATAAAGTCTATGGTCTGAATGTTACAGTCTAGTCACAATAATCCAGATGAGAGAAGATCTTAGTTAATAAAATGTTGATACACTCACTTGAGTTGCCCTAAATTATGGTTGAATACTTGTTAGCAGGATAAATGAATTGTTGGTGGGGTTTTAATGGGAAATATATAATATCACCAGACTAATTCCTTAATGTTCTTCAGAAGAAGTAGGTACGCTTCTTCAAGAAAGGAAAAAACAGCTAAATCTTAAATGACCATAATAAAAATATGATCAAAGTTGAGCTGGTTACAAATCTAATAATCTTTCAGTGACAATGTGAAGCTGATTGTCTACATCGTGTTTATTCTTCACACATAGAAGCACACGTTCTACCAAAATCCATTAAAAGTAAGTGTGGCTTGATATTTAGGCGAACAAACCTCTGGTCTCTCCGATGTTTTTCATCCCTTTGCTTTGCGTCTGGTCTCATTCAACCAAACTTCATCATCATCATTATTTCTCTTACTCTTCATGTCCTCTGTTATGTTTGCTCCCTTTTCATTTCCTTTTCTGTGAAACGTGCATCTTCAGCCTTATCACCCCCCCTCCCTCCTCTCCACCATGTTCGTCTCATCTGAATGGGAATAAGCTGTCAATCTGGCTCCTCTGAGTGCTGCGACCAGTTATACTTATTACCACATGAATCACACAGAGAGAGGACAATTCATACCACACAATAATGGTGGGGACAGTTAATATTTTTTCAGGCTTGTTGCTGAAAAGAGAGAAGAGTCTGCCTCGATAATGGATCCTGCGGGGCGAGACGGATCAGACTCGCCAAGAAAACCTGAGGCGCGGTGACACACGGTGAAAAAAAATCTTTAATTTGGGCATTTTTCTCTCTTTTTACACTTCAAAAGATTCGGCCCAGGTAACAGAAGCCATTACATAGATATTGATCTTAATTCAATGCAGTCACTCAAAGTCAGACACAGGAGGGTTTTTAATGCCCCTGCAGGCCTTTGTGCTCATCTTATCACATCTTTAGACCACATCAGATGGTTGTTGTACTAATGGAGGAGCATCTTAGCAGAACTTAGATGCTTTTAGACGAGGTCTCGGGTAGGGAAGTGGATTCATCTGGTCTTTTGATACCACTATTTGTCTCTGATCTAATAATTGACTTACTGATACACAGTTATCAGAGCCAAGCTGTTGACATGTGTGGATGTTATCGTGTACCGCAGCTTGTTGGAAAGCTAAACCCCGCCCCCGAAAAAGGTTATTGTCCATTCAGAGCTTAGCAACCGTAACTAGGCACGGCGGGTCTGCCAAGCTTTGGGTTTCTCCTCATGTGCAGCGATATGCATGCAGCCGATACTTGGCATTCACAGAATTTGGAAGGGTGGTCTATTTTTTAGCATTTAATGAACAAAACAAAACAAAAACTAGAGACCGTCTTGTGATGGGATCACACCAGCCGCGACGCCAAATCAGACCAGAGGCGTAAAGAGTGTGTGTGTTCTTCACTTCCTTCCCCCCTACTTCCGGCGCCCTTACTCGGACCACATCCATCTCTACAGTAGGTATCTCCAGGACCACATGATGTCATGATCACACACTTACAGACTCACAAGGTGAAAACAACACCAGCCGCACGCTATCGCGGCTGGTAAAACAAGAGTGTATAGAATGGATTATGGTTGTGTTTAGCTGCTCTAAAATCAGCTGCTAGGTAAAGTTGTGTCAAATATTATTGTGTGATTTGCTGAAAAATCACACTAAATACCAGTTTTACAGTGTTATTTTTTTTTAATTTTCTTTCTGTACAATTAATTTTTGAAATTGGCAAGTTTCTGAGAAATAAAAAGCAGCTAGCCGACCAATTTTATTTATGTAACGCGCAACATTTTTATTTTCTGTATAACTCAAACTTGTTATTCTTCACGTCACTGAAAACTGAGAAATGTTAAAACTTTTTACTATTACTTATATATATTTGTGCAAGTTTAGCATGAATAAATGTTACCTTTTGTCTTTGTGTGTTTACATTAATGCAATCAGTTGATATAACTTATTCTAATATAAAACTCCATAATCTTAAACACAATTAACTCTGTTTTCATCCCCTAATATTAGGGCACAACGGACTGGAGCAGATCTTGAAATTAGCACCCCCATGTTCTGAATCGAGCATCGATTTTGAATGGAATCGTGAGATTCATGAGTGCAATAAAGATTCCTGCTCTCGCTGTGTTATGAAGTAAGCTCTAGTCAATTACAAACTGCTTGAGTAAGTGTGTCCCTCAAGCAATGAATTTCATTTTTCACACCTCACCTGTTTCTGACCTCTGGGATTTCTCCACCAGGAATTCTCTTATCTTTTCCACCCACAGGTAGAGAATGCTCTCCCCAACATGCTCCCTGTCGAAAATTGAAATTAAAAGATGTGAGGGCGGATTCTCTGAGAGACACAGACTACAGAAACAATCATGAAAAGCTCTTGTTGTTGTGGCTAATATCACCCTACAGTGCCTCCTCGAGAAGTCAGAGAGCACTCACACGTAGAGGTCTTCCAGGCTGTTTGCCAATTTGGTCCTCTCGGGGCCTCGCAACCACGCCGCACTACAAAAGCAGAGAGTAAACAGAGGGTTACTGAGTGGGACGACGAGTGGGTTTTTGGAGTGGGATGTTGTTCTATCAGTTCAGCAGATCTGCGCAAGATTAAATTTGAAAGGCAAATAGACTCACTTGATCTGGTAGATGGGCGGGGCGGCGCTGGGATAATCAGGTGGGAGAATTATCTGATCAATAACAAAGAAAAATAAATCAGGATTACAAACAAACTGCACTGCCACAGACACTTGTGATTAATAATATATGTAAGATTTATTTCTCTCTACCTGCAAACATGCGGTCAGTTTTGTCTCCTCCAAGTCGTTGGATATTTTGATGCAAAATATTCTGGATGCTTCATCTATAACACACCATTCATCCCCGTAGATGGAGGACAGAGCCTCAACCTCTTCAATCTAAACCAGAGGAAGCAATAACAACATTAATCATATGTGTCTACGTTAAGTATGAAGCAATCCATTAAGGCATTTCAGCATTTAACCAGTGATGTACTGAAGGCTTCTCACTCACTGACCTCATGTATTTTAAAAAATATATCATCAAAATCCAGCTGCACAAAAGGCACACAATGTTAAACTACAACAAACCTCAGTTTAGTTCAGAAGTAAACATTTGATTTTTCTGAAAATATAAATATCTCATGATATTTTGAAAAGCCCAGAAGGTCATTTAAAGAAACAATTCAACTTTTTGGGAAGCACACTTAAACGCTTTTTTGCTTAGAGTTAGACTCTCATGTCTGTACGGCAGAGTTGTAGTCAAGACCACCTAAACCGAGACCAAATTATGACCAAGACCAGGATGTATCGAGACCGAGACAAGACCAAGACCAGTGCGAGTCCCAGTACTGCATGACACACTTATGATAAAATGTGGAAGATGCAAACCAGAGACACACCTCAAATTGATCTGAAAGATCCACATTCCCATAAAAACACCCACAGAAAACATGAAAATTCCTCTTTATTCAACTCTTTTATTGCCATATATACAGTGTGTATGTTTAGGCCTAAAGGTACCACGAGAAATGTCTTGATAAAATAATCAAAAGGCATTTCAGAGCTGAATTTCATGTGTGGGAATGTTCCTCTGTTTTCTTTGAGCAGTCACATGCAAACAAACACTAAGGATTATAGTCACTGTTATATAATGAATCATAATTACTGTTATAACGCATAATAATGTGATTATATGTTACTCTAAGTGCTCATTGTTCTTAGGATGAGTCATCAAACATTTGAAACCGTTTACAAGAAGACAAAAGATAGGGAATTTGATCAGATTTTGATGTAAAAATACTTTGATATAGATTTTTTTTTTAACATATATTTGGCATATAACAAGAGATAAATGAACAATTAACACAGGGACACACTACATGATTAAAACTTTTCATTTCACAGGGACTTTAAGTAAAGTCAAACCATTTTTCCCAAGTTGCACCGTCAAACAACCTTCTATGTTTTTCACATATCACCAGTACATAAGAGGCACTGACTGGGGCTGAACTATAGGCTCTTCACTGGCTAAAAATATAATTATATATTTAGTTATGTGTGCCTGTGTTGGTGTTAGTTTGTATCCGGCCTGTCTTTTTTGTCTTGGATGCTGTGTGTTGATATGTGGCCTCTGTGTGAACCGAGCAGCAACCTGCTGAGCTTCAGACATCACCTGTGTAATGTGTTAATGAAGCAGGACACCTTGGGGGCATCCTGCAGAGTGTGTGTGTGTGTGTGTGTGTGTGTGTGTGTGTGTGTGTGTGTGTGTTCCTCTCTATTGTATTGTGTCAGCCTGGATTTGTTCTCAGTGATATTATATTTATTTTATATTATATTATATCTTGTGTTGGACCTCTGGTTCACCTGCCTACAGGTAGGCTACTATTTGTCTCCCACGCTCTCTGCAGGCCACATCAAAACACTACAACAAAACACACATTATTGACCACAACTTGTCTTAACTTCACCAGAGAGGTTGTAAAAACAAACATATCTTACTTGATCCTGAAGATCTGACTCATTTTCCAGATTTAAGGTGTCAGCCATTAGTTCAAGTGTGTGTCAGCTTTTGAAAATATGAAAATAAATCAGTCAAAAAGACATTATACTTCATAAAAGTGAAGGCACATGAACTACATGTTGAAATCCAGCCTGTATGCATGGTGTGTAAAACAGCTTCCGGGGCAAAGGCTTCCACTCAACAAAATAAAAGCTACTACGATAAAGACAACGCAAATTACAAAGCGTAACAAACAACTAATTTGCTTTATAAATTCATCATTGTTAATTTCTCATAATGTGTAAAAGAAATTGCAACTTATGTGTTGCTGGAAGTTTTTTTCTGCGTTTGAAATAGCAAGCCAAGCTTTTATTTTGAAACACACAAACAGATGATATCGGGCTACTTCCGCTCTGAGAGATCAGCTGATGTCAGTGTAAACAGAAAACAGAGGTGTGTGACAGACAGCTGTGTTTCATCATCAGCGTCGGTTGAGGACGATAAATGGGGAACGTGGACGTTATAATATAATAATAACGTGACCGTGATGTGTCGTACGGAGCTGGTGGAGCTGCTGGAGCCGCAGTAGAAGCAGCAGGAAGCGGCTCAGAGGAGCTTAAAGCATCACATGCTGCTACACAGAGGCCTCATCAGCTGCATCAACACACTGGACTCTGCTGTTCTGCACTGGGAGAGCTGAACCAGTAAGTGTCTGGCTCACTACTTACTATATGTTTGCTGCTTTTTTTTTTTTTTTTTAATAATATATGCATTATATTTTATTCTTATTTTCCACAATAATAATAAAACAAACATATTAAAGTAACAGAAAAAAATAAACAAAATAAACTCAGATCAACAAACATATGTTCACTTGAGTATTTCCATTTTATGCCATTTTCTACTTCTACTCCACTACATCTGAGAGGGAAATAGTCTACTTCACTACATTTATTTTATACCTTTAATTACTAGTTACATTATTTATACAGATACTTTTTTTTTTTTTTTTAATTTTGAGGTACTTATACTTTACTTGAGTATTTCCATTTTATGCCACTTTCTACTTCTACTGCACTACATCTGAGAGGGAAATATTCTACGTTTTATTTCACTACATTTATTTGATACCTTTAATTACTAGTTACATTATATATTCAGATACTTTTTTTTTTTTTTAATTTGAGGTACTTGTACTTTACTTGAGTATTTCCATTTTATGCCACTTTTATACTCAGAAGTAAATAATATATATTTTTACTGCACAACATTTATCTGATAACTTACTTACTTTGCAGATTTAGATTATTTATACAAAATATAATCAGCCAATAAATATATATTATTATAGATTAAACTACCCATTAATCTACCAAGTATATGAAATAAGATGCAATTATTTTTTGATGCTAATACTTTGGTACTTTTACTTAAGTAAAGTTTTGAATGCAGGACTTTTACTTGTAACAGAGTATTTCTACACTGTGGTATTACTACTTTAACTTAAGTAAAAGATCTGAATACTTCTTCCACCACTGCTAACAACTCAATACGTTCATTCAATATTCTATGTTTTACTTCACCACCTTTAATGATTTAATGACATTGTAGATTCAGATTAATAATAATACAAAATATAATTAACAAATACTGTCCTTATTAGGGCAGAGACGATACACACCTATCTCCCTATTCGATACTATCACGATACTTGGGTGCCGATTCGATATGTGCCGCAAATTTCAAGTATTGCGATTCCACAAGTATTGCAATCCGATATTACGATTTATTGCGTTTTTTTGTTAACTTTTTTTAACACTAGACCATGGGGAAAAATTTTAATCAAACACTTCTGGAGACTTTTAATTTGGAAAATATCTAAATTGATTCAGTAAAAATGTTTGAATTCTTTTGGCCACAATAATCGTGTGGTGAAAATCTGATATTGCGACAGCCCTATTTCAGAATAATTAATTATATTTTGTATTATTATTAATCTGAATCTACAATGTAACTAGTAATTAAAGGTATCAAATAAATGTAGTGGAGTAAAATGTAGAATATTTCCCTCTGAGATGTAGTAGAGTAGAAGTAGAAAGTAGCATAAAATGGAAATACTCAAGTAAAGTACAAGTACGATAATAATATTATCGCGATATCTATAGAAAATTTAAAAAATTGATAATAATATTAGTCAAATTCATCTTTAACTTTGTTTATTGGGCATTTTGTTTATTTTTTGGGGAAATGAATTACACTTCGAGTACAAGTGTAGGGAGGTGGTGAGAGTCTGTAACCATAACTTTACAAGCACGATTTAAGAGGTTCTGGATTATTTACACAATATTATCATATGTGTTCTTTTACTTTTTTTACTTTATTTATATTTTGATGACAGTACTTTTGTACATTGACTTTAGTACAAATTTTGAATGCAGGACTTTTACTTGTAACAGAGTATTCCTACACTGTAATACTTTTTTAAGTAAAAGATCTGAGTAGCTACTACTTCCACCACTGGGAGGTTACAGGAAATAGTCTGTGTTGCAGGTTCAACCTCAAGTTACAAGAGTTCAGGTTCAGGAGACTCTTTGTAAAATAATGGAAGAAGAATCAGATCTTATTAAATATGTGCTAATTTTCATACATTTCCAGAACAGAAATCTGAACATTGGATAAAGTCCAGAGAGAATCTCTTTTTATCTCTCCATAAATCAGAAAATACTGTCAACAAAATCTTTTGCCATGTTTTTAAGAATAAAATGTTGTATAAATCAGACTACGAATGATATATGAACAAACCCCTCTGTAAAAACCTTCAGAATATAGATAGGAATGAAACTGGAAAGTTTGGTGGATGTAAGAGCTACTGAAGTGGAGATTTCTGGCTCAGAGTTTGAGAAAAAAAACTAATTTTGAGAAAACTTCCCCAGTTGATTACTGACGTTAAGACAATTATTTTTTGCATTACAAGTTTTCTGAAATGTGATGTTTAAACATGCAAATGAGGCGTTATCTAATAGTAACTTTTGGTGAATTTAGGAGAAATCTACATACGCAAACAGACAGAGTAGTAAAATAAACATCTAAATGTGTATTTAGGATGTTTTCTTTCCACTAGTCTGAGAGAAGATATGTTATTGAAGCAAAATAGCCTCAAATCTCATAATTGGCCAGCATGAAAAACAATGTTTTTGCCTGTAGTTTCTCACCTTGAGGAACCTATTTCGGTTTTACATTTGAGACCCAGCGGAGGAAGTGAGGGGTTCAAATATTGCCTGTCATTAGGAGATAAAAATCTGTGTCGGCTATAACTCTGAACTGGATTGTTTCTGTTTGAGTACAGATGAATATCTTTTGGGCGTATCTCCAAATGTCCTCATGTCTCCTCATCAGCCGTCACATGAGAATATTAACTTCTGCCATACTGATGTGTTATTCTAATGTCACCTGGTGACAGCTGGCATCACTTCAGACTGAGAAATTTATCTTACAACTGGCTGGATTTCAGCTAGACAAGAAATTATTTTAGTTGAATTTATTTAAAGAAAAATCCATGTCAAGTAGTTTGTATAGCGCCAAAACAACTCTGCCTTAGGGGGAATTTACAGTCTGTACAGTTTATCTTCTCAGTCTGTTATCATGAGTACGTTCATTCTTTTGTTCACTCTGTTGGAATCTGGAAAAACAAAAGTTAAAGTCACAAGACAGCAGCGGTGGAAAAAATAGGCAGATCCTTTACTTACTGTACTTACTTTAATGTCAAAACACTCCATTAGCCTACAAGTAAAAGTCCTGCATTCAAAATCTTACTTAAATAGAAAAACAGAAGTATTATCAGCAGAATGTACTTAAGCATCAAAAGTAAAAAATGTGTGAGCCTGTGACTGATTTATTATTATAGATTACATTAATACAGTTTATTGTAAAACTGCAAAAAGTAATTTTTCGTGCAAAAATAGCAGAAAATGCTGTTTTCAGCCTCTCAAATATGGAGATTCTCTGTTTTATATCATATTAAACTGAATATCTTTGGGTTTTGGACCAACAAAACAAGACATTTAAAGACATCACCTTGGACTCTGAGGGACTGGGTTGGACATTTTTCCCTATTTTCTGACATTTTATCGATCAGATGATTAATCGATCTAGAAAATAGTCGGCAGATTAATCGATAATGAAAATAATTGTTAGTTGCAGCGTTAGTAGATTGTTAACATCGATGCACGTCCCCTCTAAAGCGTCACCAGATAAATCTGCGGGGTTGTGAGATGATTAATAGAAGAGGAAAGAAGGAATAAACTAAGTTCTGCTGCACAAATTAGAGTTTTCTCTGGACTTTGCTTTCTTGTGAACTATCAGATAATTTGATGCCTTTTGGCCTCAAAACAGTTATTTAAATGAAACCGTCTGAGAAGTTTAGAGGAGAAATGTCTCTTTAATTTTTTGAACAATGTGTTGTATTTTATAAGCTTAATGTTAATTCTTAATCTGAAAAGTAATTAGTACAGCTCTCAAATAAATGAAGTGGAAAACAAAGAATATTTCCCTCTGATATGTTGTGGAATAGAAGTAGAAAGTAGCCCCAAAGATATTCAGTTTACTATCAAATAAGACAAAGAAAAGCAGCAAAATCTCACAACTGAAAAGCCGAAACATGGGAATGTTTATTTTTGCTTAAAATTTTAAAAAAATAATTGGTTTATTAAAATAGAAAAAAAAATAATAATAATAAGCTGTCACTCCTTTGAGCTCAAATGAGAAACAAAGGAGAGACTAGATTAAACTTCATAATAAATGGATAAAAATACAAATTAAAACAGGAAAACACCAAATAAATCTCTGCATGTGTCCTGATTATGCTGTTATAATGTACAGTTACAGTTTACAGGTGTGTGTGTGTGTAGAGAGACAGGCTGACTAAGGAATGTCACATGCTCTTCAGTCCCAGGTAAACCTGTTTGAGATTCCAGTTAAGGTTTTCTTAGTTTGCAGATGTCTGATTTGTCTTCTGTTGTCGATGCGGTCCATTAATTCTGCTCCACAGCCACGTGACAGCCTCCGTGACATTACATAAAGCAATCGTTCCTCTCTTCTCGCTCTGCATACCAGCGTTTTATTGCAAATATAGAGCGTCATGTGGACTCAGAGTGTATAAAGGGGAGAGAGCGAGGACTTGTTTCCTTCCTGTAAAGCTGGTCTGGTGACTGCCACCTTTTGTAATCATCCTGACAGTTGCTTCTTGTGACTTTTTCATCACATGTCCTAAACAATGACAATGACAAGATGACGACTTATAAAGAAATATAACCCGGGATGACTTCTCCAGGAGATTTAACGAGTCACTTTAAAGGTGCACTCCTCTGATTTTACACATCAAGAAGTCACAGAGAGTCTGACTGAAAACTGTTGTACAGTCTGATGCTGTCACAGTGAGCTGCTTCGGTTTGGAGGCTACACATCTTTTAGCAGAAAGTCTGCGTTACAAACTGGAGGTGTGGTGATTGGAAAAGGTGAGTGTTTACCACGCAGAGGGGGTCTAATGATAGTCACTGTCCAGCTGCATTATGGGAAATGTAGGATGCAGAGTCTCTGTGGACAAATTAAGCACTATAAATCACTGGATATCTCGGTCTCTGCTGCTTCAAACATGTTAAACATTATATCTGCTCAACATCAGCATGTTAGCTTTGTCATTGTGAGCATGTTAGCATCATAGACTGTATAAAATAAGGACGTAGTCTCCGTGACGTCACTCAGAGTTTTCTGAGCCGTTGTGAAGCTCAAAGTGGGGGGGGGGTGGCTCCGTCCGTCGCCATCTTGGCAGTGACGACACAGCTTAACTCACAACTAATCCAAAAATGGGCAAAAAGGTGGAGCGTCGGCGGAAGGTTGGCGGGGCACAGGTGTCGTCACCCACCTGTCACTCAAAGCGGCCAAGTCCTCATTATGTCTAACTTTAAGCCTTCATATAATTTAAACGGGTGAGTTATATAAAAATTCAGCCCCGTAAAATTTTCATGAACGGGGAAATAAGCTAAAGAGACCAAACTGTTTTTTTGTACCAGGCTGTAAACATGTTTATATCTGCTGTAAAGTTGGGCATATTAACATGGAGGTCTATGGAGGTTGACTCACTTTGGAGCCTCAACTGGCTGTTTGAGGAACTGCAGTTATTGGAACTTCCGCGTTGGCTTCATTTTTCAGTAGCGGAGGTTGTCGCTTGGTTAGCATGCTGATGTTAGCATTTAGTTCAGTACAGCCTCAAAGAGACGCTATCTTAGCTGTAGATTTGTACCTTTTCATGCCTCCACGCCAGCGATAGCCATGGTTGGAGGCATTATGTTTTGAGGTTGTCCGTCCAACTGTCCGTCCCATTCTTGTGAACGTGATATCTCAGGAAGGTCTGGAGGGAATGCCTTCAAATTTGGCACAAACGTCCACTTGGACTCAAGGATGAATCATAAACTGTATATAAGAAGTGGACGTAGTCACTGTGACGTCACCCATTGGTTTGTGGACTGCCGTTTTGAAGCCTCGAGTTCAGCATTTTTGCTGTCGCCATCTTGGTTTTTGTCCGTCACCATCTTGGTTTTTTGCAACCAGAAGTGACACAAGAGGGTGGAGCTATACTGATCTTAACTGATTAAGAAAATTTAAATGTAGGCTAAATAAATACTGCATTGTTTAGTTTTGTTTAAATTTAACATCTAGCACCTCGGCTCTTATGTGCTCCACTGTACTTTACTGTGGATTTTTGATGCTTTTCTTGACTTTTTCTCTCCCCCTGACCTGCCGGAAATCCCCCGTCAGAAACTCATGAGCACGCACACTTTGTCTCTCACAGACACACTCAATAAAATCTATTCTGAGGCGAATTATATCACTAGTACAGGCGATGTAATGTAAAAAAAAACATACCCCCGTAAAATATATATATTTTTTTATTTTAATATGTTATTTATTTTTTTCTCCACAACCATCTGGCGACCCCCCTTGTGGGTCCCGACCCCCTGGTTGAGAACCACTGCTCCAGAGAAAAACCTACAGGCTCATCAGTTTTCTTGCCATTTAGCTCTAAACGATTAGTAATAACCATGAACTTCCTATAGATACTGGGTTTCTTTTCAGAAACTCTGTGAATGCGTCCTTTTGAAAGCATCTTTTTAATTACAGTTGAGTCACAGAAATAAAAAGCATCTCTTTTTGTGCTGACGCTGCTTCTTTCCTGCGTTTCCTCTGCAGGCGTCCATGGAGGAACTGGAGCCAGAGGAGCAGTTCCTCCTGTTCGCCCGCAACGGAGATCTGCCGGGGATTCAGAGGCTCCTCATGTCCAAGATAAGAGAGGAGACGCACATCAACATAAACTGCAGAGGTACACGAGGAGTAACACTTTTCAATAAACACTATCAATCATACATAGTGTGTATGGAGGACGGAACCTGCCAAAATAAAAAACTAAATGAATAAATAAATGAATGACTCCATAAAAACACTGTCATTAAATGCAGCAAAAACAATATTAAAAATAAATGTAACCATTAATTAATTGATAAAATGTGACATAAATGTCTGTTTTAATTTTCTTCTTTATTTATTTACTCTTCTGTTTAATTTTCTGTTGATTTTCTTAAATTTATGTATGTATTTATTTTTGCATTTATTTTTTATTTATTTATTTTAGCATTTATTTTATTTATTTTTAAATGTATGTATTTTCTTATATATTTATGCATTTTTTAAATTTATTTATTTCTGCACGATTTCCCCTTTGCATTTTATCATGGAGTCAGGGTGCATGACTATATACTACCTAGCTAAATAAAAGGGAAAATTAAACAGAAGAGTAAACAAATAAGGAAATAAATACAAAGATAAATAAATAAAGAAGCAAATTAAAACAGAAATATCAATTTATGTCACATTTTATCAATTAAGTAATGGCTACATTTATTTTTAATATTACTTTTGTTATATTTAATGTCATATGTTTTTATTTATTGAGTCATTCATTTATTTATTCATTTTTTATTTTTGTATTTTTATTTAGGTTTTATTTATTTTTAATTTATTTATTTTCTTATGGATTTATGGATTTATTTTTAAATGTATTTATTTCTGCATGATTTTCCCTTTGCATTTCACCCCTTATTTATTTCCTCAAACTTATTTATTTCTGTATTCTTTTCTTTATACATTTACTTTTACATTTCTATATGCATTTTTACCTCATTATGTCCCTTTAGTCACATTTTATCAATTAATTCATGGCTACATTTATTTTTAATATTATTTTTGCTTCATTTAATGACATATTTATTTATTTATTTATTTATTGAGTCATTTATTTATTGAGTCATTTATTGAGTCATTTATTTATTTATTTTCCATCCTCTGTGTGTGGTGTAACACAGTGTGTACTGTTTTCTCAGGTAAGAGGAAGTCTAACCTGGGATGGATGCCTCTTCACTTGGCCTGTTACTTTGGACACAAAGATGTGGTGGAGGAATTACTGAAGGTTAGGGTTTCTTTTTTTAAAGTTAAAAAAAGAGTTTGCTTTAGATTTTTGAATAATGCATAGCTAAAGTGTGTGTGTGTGTTTTGTTACCCCCTGCAGGCAGGCGCAGATGTTAACCTGCCCAACAATGTCGGAGACACGTCGCTGCACAAAGCTGCCTTCACAGGAAGAAAGGTACCACAACACATCTTCTATTCTCCATTCAGATTTTAAGTTCCTTTCTTCTCTTCTCGTCTCTTTGTTGATAGTACAGTTATGTGCATGCATTTATTCATCCATTCAGTCAATCAATCAATGAATCAATCAATCAATCACGTATTGATCAGGAGGTTGTCATGCTGCTGCTGCACTATGATGCATGTGCTACTGTCATCAATGGGACAGCACAGATACCCAAAGATGTCACTCAAAATGCAGAGATCAGAAGCATGCTCGAAGGTGAGAGAGATCATCGACTTTCACGGAAACATAAATGTACCAATCTCCATGTTTAAATGTTTCAATATTCATTCATACAAATTGTTTGTATACAGTAATATATTGTAAAATCATCCTACATTTTCTCTCGTAAATCCCATCATTGTACTGATGCCAGCGGCCGAGAGGACAGAGGAGAGGAAACTGGAGGAGGAACTTTTGGAAGCTGCACGAGAAGGAGACCTTTCAACTCTAACTCAGCTGGTTAGTGCCTCTCAAAGAAACATTTACTTTATACTATCTTGCCCAATTTTGACCAATAATAGTGTGGAATGTTCTCAGCTAATTTGGGCATTTTTTTTACAGTCACTATAGTCGGGTTTTCACCAAGAAGTTCCTGGTAATTTTAGTCCCTGGAACTACTTTTCAAGGTACTAGACCGTTCCTTCAGCCCATTGTTGTCTGCGTTTCCACCGCGGTCTAAAGACATCAGGCAAATTAGTCCGCTGACGTATGAAAGAGCACGACGAGGCCTGCTGGTGGTCACAGCAGTAAACACACTCTGCAGTTCAGTGTGTCCACCTATTTCATCTAAAAAATACGTTGTAAAAAAATAAAGGTTTGTGTCATTGCGACGATATTTTCTGCTGCATATTTACAGCTGCACGTTGGATGTAATGACTGAAATGCAGCGGAGGAAAATGGAACTAAGAGCATCTGTCTTCACAGTAAATCATCTGTTGAGTGTTTGATGGTTCTCTGTCCGACAGCAGAGCCTAACTTTACTTTTAATGTCATCAAACAAAGAGAAATGCTCTCTCCTCGTCCTAAAATGGTCCTAAATCGATACTAGAGTAGTTCCTTGTTTTTGAATGAAGCAGTGCACAAGTTGAAGCAGCGGCACTGTTTGTGTTTGACCAATCGGTCATCCCTGCAAACCCCACTTAGAAAGTTCCTGTACTTTCAGAGTGTACTACCCCCCAACCAGGGCCTTTCTGAAGGGGGTAAAAATGTCCCCGGAACTTAATTTAAGATAAGATAAGATAAGATAAGATAAGATATTCCTTTTTTAGTACCGCAGTGGGGAAATTTGCAGTGTTAGACCCTGGTCCCTGTGGTCGAAACACAATGAGTTCCTCAAAAGGTTCCTGGTTCTGGGGGAAAGTTCCTGCGGTCGAAAAGGGGCAAAAAAGGAGCGTTTCTGTGTGTTAAATTCAATTCAGATTTATTAGTCATGCTAGCGGCGTGGCTGTAGGGATGGCAAAGTCACTCTGTCACTGTGTTTGTCACCGTGAGCACATATTCACAAGTCCAGACAGGTATACAGTCGACTACGCCCAGTGTCCATGAAAACCTCATTAGGAAACTGTGCCAAAAGAAACGCACACAATGGATCCTGGCAGGAAAGTTTTGAGCAGCTTTAACTCTTCCACCTCTTGGAGACGGAGTGAGAAATCACAGAGTCGTGCTTCAGTTCTGAGCAGAATAATAAAGACCTGCAGGACGTTTGGCAGCAGACAACCCATTTGTTTCTGTCCCTTGTGTTCGCTGCAGCTCAGCAGGAAGAAGACCCCAGACATCAACTGCACCGATCTGCTGGGTAACACTCCGCTGCACTCAGCAGCCTATCGAGGCCAGAGGCAGTGCGCCCTGAAGCTGCTCAGGAGCGGAGCCAGCCCCAACATCAAGAACAAGAAAGGTAAGACTCATTAGCTCACAGCTCTTTATCTACTTAGGAAACATTGCCAAAGTACGGCCGTTCCTATAAAGCTGCAAAACATTTCTGACAACACTGCTGCTTGTTCCAAAAAGCATTCCCTCTGGTGTTAAGTGAAAGACAATTTTAACTCAATTCACAAGGTCCTTCACCCAAACAGGAATAGCAACTGACTGAGTAAGCAGCTATCATTTCTGCAGGAAATGAGTTTGACCTCTGACCTCAAACACTGTGGTTGTTTCTGTGACTCGAACGTGATTATTAATGCAAAACATGTAAAAAAAAACTGATGACAGATGGCACAAGACTCCTTGATATTTATAACAGTTGTCATTAACCTATAAAGGGCGGGTCTATTATTTTGAGGTTTTTATATCATTCTGTATCTTCCCAGTGGTGTTCCTGATGTATTCATATCCAAAAATTCACATTTTGCTTTAAGTATGTATGTTTTAGCATCAAAATGCTATTTTCCCTTCAAGCCCTTCTAAAAACTTTTTCCCACATGGTGAGCTGACGTAGGTTTCTGCATAATGACGCTGCTACATATACAGTATACATACATCCTTATCCATTGAGTTTGCAACCAGTAACTTAGATGGCGGTCGGCATGCTCCCAGTTTGGAGAAGCAGACAGCAATGTACTGCTGTGGACGCCACGTTAGTTTGTATCCGAAAAGTCACACAATAACACAAACAAACTAACTGATCGATGCAGTGGTAGACCAGCAACTCCTGTGTTCTGTGAGGTGAAATTACTGTTTTTGTGAATGGAGTCTGGTGGCCTTGAAGACAGAGATATAACAGCTTCAGTTCCCTGTCGGAAAGGGCTGTCTGATGGCGAGGTAAAGTGGTGAAAATATTCTAAATATAACGCAAACTTAAACTGATATAGTTTTTTTTAGGTTTCTGAAATATGTTCTTCTGCTGCTCCGGTCCACAGCCGCTTTACCTCGCCATCAGACAGCCCTTTCTGACGGGGAACTGAAGCTGTTATATCGCTCTCTTCAAAGCCACCAGACTCCATTCACAAAAACAGTAATTTTACCTCGCACAACACGGAAGTAAACATACTAACTAACCCTTTCAGTTATTTCCAAACTTAGCACAGTTAAGGCTTTGACTCAGCTGGCGTTCGCATTATTCATAACCTTATTGATTAGCTTTCTTTGGTAACTTACGTCACTGCTTTTGATAACTTTGTACTAAAGCCCTTCTTTTCATGTGTGTCTACAAATCGCAGGCCAGACGGTGTTTGACCTGGCTAGTGATGCAGCAATGAAGCTGCTCCTTGAGGGCAACGCTCATCGAGTGAGTGCTCAGCTGTTAGTCGGCCTCCTAATGTTACTTTGATTTGTTCTTTGATTTGTTTTTTACTTTCTCATCTGTATTCCTCGCAGGGTACGACCCGCCATGTCAAGAAGTATGAGGGACTCCTCCTGAAGGTATAGATAGCGCTGCTGTGCTCTCATTTGAAATCAGAAAAGGCTGAACAATAATAGAAAATCACTGAAAATCACCGCTGATTCTTCTCTTGTGCTTCATCCCGCAGAGCTCCAGATTTTTCGGCTGGCGCTCCTACTGGGTCGTCCTCCAAGACGGGGTTGTGTCCTGGTACTCAAAACAGTAAGTGCCATCTCTCACCTGGGCTCTGCTCCTTGAATCATGTGAAAAGATGTCAGCACCAGATAAATGGAAGTACTGCACACTTTTGATTAGCTGGAAAGTGACAGAGTCCTTTTCTATTTTTTAACTCACTTATCTGTCTTCTGTACCACTATTGAAAATGTGTCAAGAAAAAGTAAGTCTGCAACAGAAAAGACCTCACCTATTTCTCCTTCATGTGAAGGTCAGACGCAGCTGCCAATGTCAGAAGGCAAGGCTGCAAGTCACTCACACACGCTCAGTGTTTGGTAAGCCAACATTTAATACTTACTCTCCTTTGATTTGAATTTGACTGAGCATAACTTTTGCAATAGGGAACGTTTTTGATGTTCTCGCTTCCAGATCCGAGCCAAAGACTGCTGCTTTTTTACCCTCAAGTGCTTCGATGACAGCGTGCATCACTTCAAAGTTTCACCTAAAAACGACCCAGAGGCAACGAGAAAAGTACGTTTAATTTCTCCTCTGGCTCTTATTAACATTTTGTCTAGGTCTAGTTTTTTATGCATTAATAGAAAAGGCTCCAAAGTCGTTCTCTAACTTAGTTACAGAAGGGTCCACCTGTGAAGCACCAATCAGTGTTTGGAATGATTTATATATACATATTTTACTAATAATTTTTTGATATTTTTCAGTCATTTTTCACTAATGTTTTCCACTAATATTTTTGGGATATTTTTCACAGATTTTACTAATGATTTTCAGATATTTATCTAATATTTTTTGGATGTTTTCTATATATTTTTTTCAGATGTTTTTCACATATTTTTTGAACATTTTTGGGATATTTTTCGGACATTTTTCACATATTTTTAACTAATTATTTAAATATTTTATAAATAATTTTCGGATATTTTTTGGACAATTTCACTAATATTTTTCGGATATTTCTTTGGATATTTTTCACATATTTTTTCCACATATTTTACTAATAGTTTTTCCATTTTTTGTTAATATTTTTTGTATGTTTTTAATATTTTTTGGGGGATATTCACATATGTTTTGTAAATTTTTCGGATATTTTTGGACATTTTTCCACAAACATTTCACTAATTTTGAATGCACCTTTGTTTTTAATTTTCTCATTGAACTATTTGACACATATACAGTTGACACTTTGATTCATTACTTGCAGCTGGATGTTAAATGACCTGTTTCCATTAAAAAACGTTTTTACTTACTAGTCACGTCTCAAAGACTTGAGGTGTGACTTGGACTTTGTTCAAAAGACTTAAAAACTGCTCTGCCTGTGATGTTTAAGCATGTAGAGCCTTATGATTCCAAACAGAAGATGAGTTCTCAATATTAGAAGGTTTTAGTTGCAATCCCATTTAATAATGGAATAGGGATTTTGATATGATATATTTAAAATACCTTCAGGGTGTCTGTTTTATTTTGACCAATAAAAGAGAACTTTTGTAAGTTTTGCTACGTAGGATGTCAATATCCAAAACCCACTCAAATTGCAAATAGAAACTTATAATTCCAAGGTGATGCTTTTTAAATAAATCAGTATCTTGTTCGATTTTCATGACAAACCCAAGATAAATCCGTTATTGTCTTCCAGGCGTGGCTGGACGCTCTGGAGGAGCACTCAGCTTACAGCACACACTACTGCTCCCAAGAGCAGGGCAGCGAGGAAGAGGAGGAGGAGGAGGAAGGGATATCACTCGGGGAGCTGGCAGACTCGCTACAGGTGGCTGTAAACAAAAGAAAATCAATAATTAGCATGTCAGAATAATCATCCGTAGTGTTTCCGCAGAACTAGAGAGCCCCCCCACCCCCCCGGTCCTCCCACCCTGCGCTGCTTTTTCTTCATCTGCTCTCGTCTCTCTGAAACCAGGCGGCCGAGATCAGCCAGAAGAAACTGGAGACGGAGGTGGAAGCTTTCCTATCCATGCTGAAAAGTGACGGGCTGGCAGAAAGTAATTATTTCATTGTCAATGAACATTTATTTATATAGCACAATAAATGTTTTCTATATATTGTAATAGACGTAAAACAGAGGAGAAACCTGACAGATGAGAATGATTCAAGAGTTATGATTAAAATGCCGAGCATCATCAAGCAGATTTAAATGCAAGGTATTGATGGATTAACGTCTGAAATCCTCATAATTAAGAGTCTGTTTCTGTCATTAGAGGCTCACTCTGCTTTGATGCTTTTCAGAGCGCCTTGAGAGCAGCTTGTCTGACTTTTTGATTTAACTCATTACTTTGTGCCAGTGATCCCTCATCGTGTGTGTTTGTCCCCTTCAGGGTTTCCAGCCGCCATACCGCAGAAAATGCAAGAAATCTGCGAGTTGTCCAGCGAGACCAGCTCCAGTCTCAGCGTCTGTCTCAGCCTCCTCTCCAGACAGGAAGGGGTAAGTGTCTTCTTCCCCCGGGACACATTTGTTTCTTTGTTTGGATGCAGAGCTGGGCAATATGGCCAAAATCTTCCATCACGATATAGATCATTTCGTATCTCGATAACGATATACGAATATATATGAAGGTCTGCTGTGGTATCTGGCACCAAGCCGTCAGTAGCAGATCCTTTAAGTCTTGTAAGTTGCGAGGTGGGGCCTCCGTGGATCGGACTTGTTTGTCCAGCACATCCCACAGATGCTCCATTGGATTGAGATCTGGAGAATTTGGAGGCCGAGTCGAGACCTCGAACTCGTTGCTATGATGTAAAAGAAAACGTGATTCATCAGACCGGGCCACCTTCTTCCATTGCTCCGTGGTCCAGTCCTGATGCTCACATGCCCATTGTAGGCACTTTTGGGCGGTGGACACGGGTCAGCACGGGCACCCTGACCGGTCCCCATATGCAACAAACTACGATGCACTGTGTGTTCTGACACCTTTCTATCGGAACCAGCATTAACATTTTCAGCAGTTTGAGCTCCAGTAGCCCTTCTATTGGATCGGACAACACAGGCCAGCCCTCGCTCCCCACGTGCATCAATGAGCCTCGGGTCTGACCCTGTCGCCGGTTCACCGTTTTTCCTTCCTTGGACCACTTTTGGTAGGTCCTGAATACTGCAGACCGGGAACATCCCACAAGAGCTGCAGTTTTGGAGATGCTCTGACCCAGTCGTCTAGCCAGCACTATTCAGCCCTTGTCAAAGTCGCTCACATCCTTACGCTGGCCCATTTTTTTGCTTCCAACACAAAGTTCTAAGTTCAAAATATTCACTTGCTGTCTAATATATCCCCCCCACTGCCAGCTGCCATGGTAACGAGATAGTCAATGTTATTCACTTCACCTGTCAGTGGTCTTAATGTTATGGCTGATCAATCTATATCATGATATAGCAGCGTTTTCTGGTAGTTCAATAAATAAATAGTCTTAAATTAAATGAATTAAATACTTGACAAATGAAAAGTATTGAGTATTTTCTCATTGAATTCAGAACTTAAGTGCAAAATGAACAGTTTAAAATGACATTATAGAGAAAAGAACTAATAAATACTTCCATATACTCATTTGTTAATCACAGTGAACTGAGTGGTGATGTAAAGTGTGATGTAAAAACAAAATCTTCAAATGATATTCCCTCAAAATATTTCACATCAGATTTTCTGAGAAATTTAAGTTAGTTCCTGACTAATAACACCCAAAATATGTATTGTATTGTATTGTAGGTGCTTGTTATTATCAATTTAGATGCCATAATTGTGTATCCCGATATCTCGATATATGATTTCATCACAATATGATTTAGTATTGAAAGATGATATTCATATTGAATTATGGCTCAGCCCTACCTGTTAGCCGATATTAGTCAGGTTTTTCTCTACTGTAATGTCGATTATCAGCATTTTACTGTCCACAACCCAGAGCAGAACACAGGTTATTATAGACTCAAATTATAAAAAATAATATTTTTATTTTGGGTGTTGTTATGAGCCGATATTTGGAGACATTCAGCTCTGAAAGTTTTGCTGCCAACTCATTAAAACAGAGATTAATGAGATTTGAATGACATTTTTAAACAAAACTACTAATTATGTTTCTTTAAAGACACATACAATGTGGAGTTTTTCCAAGTGTAACTGAAGGCTCAAGAAGAAAATATATTATTTATTATCTATTCTTTGTGATTTGAGTGACCTGACCCTTTAAGAAAATGCGGACTATAAATACTGTAATCAAGAGGCTCCTTACTGACGTGACCTTCGGATCTATAGAGACGGAATAAGATGTAGAAACAGGACACAGTTTCATAAGAAAGCGACATCACTATTCTCACCTCCTTATGAAAGCAGCTCAGTGATTATAAGCTGTCAGATGGGTTTTTCTTTGTGTGATATTCAATGGATTTGATTATAATGGAAGGATTCAGTGGATAGATTACATCCCTGCAGGAAGGAAAATAAGATGGCGCCGCTATAGCTCCCAACAAGTGACAACCCTGTACATCAATTCTGTAATAAAGTAAAATCTTTATTATTTATAAAGCACTTAACTAAACATCAGCGTTTACATAATGAGATCCATTTTTGGAGGGTTCTCTGAGTGTAAACTTAAAGCTCGTAGTAATTCAGTTGGATGCTGAACTTGGAATATTTTCAGGCATTACGTGGTGAAATAGCATCAGAACTACACTGACTATGCAAACAGCGATGAGCCAGCAGGATTTTACAACTCTGGCCTGGAGCCCAGCAGCTCTCTGGCTCAGCTGCTATCAGACAGCAGCAGACAAACAATGCTCAATACGGGAAGACAATATGCATAAAATCCTCTATTGTGGTATATGACATTTTCCATTGTGATATTTTTTGTGACATTTTCTGGAAAATCAATTGAGAAAATGTTTATAGATGAAACAACTGGACAAGAATGTTTCTGACGAATCCAGCAAATGAAGATATTTCATCACAAGACTGATGCTGTGTCTCAATTCGGACACTTCCGTTAGTACACTTCCATGTGGTACGAGTACGCCATGTACTTACTTGCGTAGTGTGTGAATTTTGAGGGTAGTGTTGTCTCAAATCGAACACAGACGTTGTTCACTCACCTGAAATGATGATCGCAATATTTGACCACTTCTTGTACTAATCAATTAATTAATTAATTAAATTCAACCTGACGGCCAACATTTGATCACGACAACTGTATTAAAACTAGGGCTGTCAATCGATTCAAATATGTAATCGCATGATTGTCCATAGTTAATCGCGATTAATCGCACATTTTTATCTGTTCAAAATGTACCTTAAAGGGAGATTTGTCTCTTATCAACATGGGAGTGGGAAAATATGCTGCTTTATGCAAATGCATGTATATATTTAACACAAAACAATGACAGATATTGTCCAGAAGCCCTCACAGGTACCCATACAACTAATTTATTTTCTCCCAGATTACAGTCGCAGTTTTAAACATGTGGTTAGCGTTGTAAATTGCAACATAAATGAAAAAACACAACAAAACGACTTGGTTAGGTACATGGTTTGGCTTAAAATAAGTACATTTGTTACGTTTAGTTAAAGCGAAAATTTTAAATAAGTCAGTGTTGACTTTTTGTTTCACAAACACAAACAGCGGTCTCGACATCCTCCCTAGGCGGACTTCCACAGACTTTGATTAGAAAACGTATTATATTTGTGATACGTCAAAAACAAACGTGAGTCTTTGCCCCAAGCAAAGGAGTTCAAGTATCTCAGGGTCTTGTTCAAGAGTGAGGTAAAATGGAGCGGGAGATGGACAGACGGTTCGGTGCGGTGTCAGCAGTTATTGCGGGCGTTGTACCGGACCGTTGTGGTGGAGAGGGAGCTGAGCCTGAAGGCAAAGCTCTCGATTTACCGGTCCATCTACGTTCCAACCCTCACCTATGGTCATGAGCTTTGGGTAGTGACCGAAAGAATGAGATCACTGAAACAAGCGACCGAAATGAGCTTCCTTCGTAGGGTGGCTGGGCTCAGCCTTAGAGATAGGGTGAGGAGCTCAGACATCCGGAGGGAGCTCGGAGTAGAGACACTGCTCCTTCGCGTCGAAAAGGGCCAGCTGAGATGTGGTTCGGGCATCTGATCAGGATGCCTCCTGGACACCTCCCTTTGGAGGTTTTCTGGGCAACTGGTAAGAGGCCCCGGGGTAGACCCAGAACACGCTGGAGAGATTATATATCTGGTCTGGTCTGGGAACGCCTCGGGGTCCCCCAGGAAGAGCTGGAAGATGTTGCTGAGGAGAGGGACGTCTGGAATACCCTGATAAGCCCCGGATAAGCGGAAGAAAGAAGAAAGTGGATGGATGGAAAACAATCAGTTTCCCTCAAAATGTAATGGACAATGCAGTTTCGTTGTATGGGAATGTAATTTTTAGGAGATCATGCTCAACAGACCAACATTGCTATGCTTAGAGCCACACTGCTAGCACGGTTAAAAACTTAAGATTGCCCAACTACTGGCAGAAATCAGTCCTGCTCATTTATTTTCAATATTGCGTAGAATGGCCTAATACACCCAATGTTAGTGGGTTATTACCACAATATGAACATAGTGACAAAATCTCAAAATCTTCCTATTGTCCACCCCTAATGCCCAGCGCTGCTTTAACAGTGGGACTGAATGCCGTGCATGTGTGCCTGCATAAGTTATTTTTATGACTGGAAGGTTTGCATATATAGGAAAATGTGACTGAGTTAAAGATATGATGTGGAAATTGAACAAGAAACAGTGTAGGGAGATAGTTTGTGTGATTCACTCTGAAGAAGTCTGAGTGCTGGAGCTGAATATTAAATACATTTTTTGGGGGGGAATATCAAGTCAGAGTCTGTCTGATTTTCATCATAATCACAATTCAACTATCTTAATTTCGCAGGCTGTAACACAAAACTTAATGGGCCAACACAAACAATCTAAGAGTTTTAATTTTTGCATAATTGGCCGATCACAGTTTTGGTTCATTTGCGGCATTATTTCTGAACCAGTCTTCTTTCTGAACATCACATCAGAATGAGAATTAGTCTCCGTCTGCTCCCTGCTGATTGTTTAAACATGATATGTAGTAGTACTGCCGCTTTTGATGCACCGCAGTGTTTGAATGCACCCTTGAGTTGTTGAATATGTAAATCACGGGGTGTTCACCTTCACATGATAATGCACAGTTTCAGTCCTTTTATACACGCATTTTATACAACAAAGACATGGACAAAAGAGTTTAATACCTAAGCCTGAATTATTGAAATCTGTAGGTATTAGCAGAAGTCAGTCTCCGTTTCTTTTCCTCCTTTCTCCTTCATGCTCAGCTTCATCTCACAAAACCAGATATTTGAATATCTCGAAGGGTCTTTAGACGGGACGGCGCTGCTGGTGTTCTCAGAGGCTGCCAGAAAACCATTTGCATGTCCTCCGTTTAACAGCCAGTCCAGAGCTTTCAGGGTTTCACACCTGGACCGGGCCTGGAGGCGCTCAGCTGTGCAGCCTTTTGAACTGTGATCTGCGGAGGCAGAGCGCACGATAAAAGGCTCACAGGATCTCAGAGCTCTCACCATGAATAGGCTCCGGTCTCTATAGGAAGAACTCAAACACGTATACTGTGTATCTCACATGATGGTATATGCAGTATGAATGAAGCAGCGGGGTCTGCGAAGGGAAGATACTGAGTCACTTCCTGCTCCTGCAGCGCTGGTTTACACCACCTGTGTAGGTGTCTGGCAGCAGGAGTTTCCTCTTTAAAATTCAGTATACTGCAGTGATGGCGAGTGATCTGTAGTCTGTCATTATACAGCGCATCTCTCCCCACTCAACGTGTCCTCATACGACAGTTCGTATGATATCTTATGAAAGGATATTCCTCATTTTTCGTCCGTTTTTCTCCGAATGTCCAGCACCACGTGATGCTCGTTACATGCATACACTCACTTTTCAAATAAACTTCCGTCTTCACAGGATACAACTTGGTTAGGTTTAGGCAACAAAACTACTTAGTTAGGTTTAGGAAAAGATCAACTTGGTTAGGTTTAGGCAACAAAACTACTTAGTTAGGTTTAGGAAAAGATGGACCTGGTTAGGTTTAGGCAACAAAACTACTTAGGTTTAGGAAAAGATCAACTCAGTTAGGTTTAGGAAAAGATGGACTTCGTTAGGTTTAGGCAACAAAACTACTTAGTTAGGTTTAGGAAAAGATCAACTTGGTTAGGTTTAGGCAACAAAACTACTTAGTTAGGTTTAGGAAAAGATGGACTTGGTTAGGTTTAGGCAACAAAACTACTTAGTTAGGTTTAGGAAAAGATCAACTCAGTTAGGTTTAGTAAAAGATGGACTTCGTTAGGTTTAGGCAACAAAACTACTTAGTTAGGTTTAGGAGAAGATCAACTTGGTTAGGTTTAGGCAACAAAACTACTTAGTTAGGTTTAGGAAAAGATGGACTTGGTTAGGTTTAGGCAACAAAACTACTTAGTTAAGTTTAGGAAAAGATCAACTTGGTTAGGTTTAGGCAACAAAACTACTTAGTTAGGTTTAGGAAAAGATCAACTCAGTTAGGTTTAGGAAAAGATGGACTTCGTTAGGTTTAGGCAACAAAACTACTTAGTTAGGTTTAGGAAAAGATCGACTTTGTAAGGTTTAGTTAAAGATCGACTTTGTAAGGTTTAGGAAAAGATCGACTTTGTAAGGTTTAGGAAAAGATCGACTTGGTTGGGTTTAGGCAACAAAACTACTTGGTTAAGTTTAGGAAAAGATCGACTTGGTTAGGTTTAGGAAACAAAACTACTTAGTTAGGTTTAGGAAAAGATCGACTTGGTTAGGTTTAGGCAACAAAACTACGTAGTTAGGTTTAGGAAAAGATGGACTTGGTTAGGTTTAGGAAAAAATCGACTTGGTTAGGTTTAGGCAGCAAAATTACTCAGTTAGGTTTAGGAAAAGATCGTTGTTTGGGTTAAAATAACTCCGGAAGTGGTGAAACTTAAGTACCGAAGTTATGTGACAAATAAATCAACATTGATTTCTGGTTTCACACGGATACGAACATCAGTCTCCTGGGTGAAAGTCTTTGTGACCCACCCATCCGCCCAACCTCCTCCCTATTCAGCGTTTGTCGCTCTTTATACTTCCTGGTTCACGATATGTGGATTACATACAAATTGATTTTGTGGCATATATACGAATTACAGTGCATTAGTTTTTGTAGTTATAGCTATGAACGGTGTATGAGAACAGCCTGCCCCTCTTCACTTTGCCTGTTGTGGTCCTGGTTACCATCTTGTAGATGATCATGTACGATCAATTTTGTTTCTTTGACAGTCTCCAAGCTTACACATTTGTCAGACTATCAGTGGAAACAGAATTTCAAAAAGAAAAATCTTCATATTATCAACACTAGTGTGTAAAAGGGAGGATTGCTTAATGGTTTATATCTGATTCCATTACCCCGTCATTTGAGCCCTTCTCCTCCACGGGAGTCATGTTCTCCGGCAGGCCATTTGAGACGCTTCGGCGTTGAGGCAGCTGTCCTCCATTACAGATAAACATGGCTCGTCCCTCTCAGCTCCAACTCTGTCTCTGTCTCTCTCTATCCGTGGGTCTGATAATGATAGGACGCTGCAGAGGGGAGGATCAGTCAGTCAACGGCCTGTTTATCTGCATCACATCCGGTCTGATAGTCACACACATTCTGTCTTCTGAGAGAGTCAGAATAAAATGTTGGAAGCCATGAAAACACTTCTTCACTTATCAAATGTTTCTATGAGTGATTAGTCTACTGTCTCTGTGTGTGTGTTTGTGTGTTTGTGTGTGGCGAGCTCAGGTGCGCAGTCTGAAATTGGAGCAGGAGGTAGAGAAGAACAAGATCCTCTCTGAAGCGCTGCAGACTCTCGCCACCGAGCACCACGAACTTGAGCAATCCGTCGTCAAGGGATCTTCGCCGCGGAGTGCCCTCAGTGAGGATGAGTTCCACGACGCCTTGTCTGGTGAGTTGACAAGTTCTCAAACACGCTCGGGTCAGGAGATGCAGGAGATTCTGTTCTCACACTCGCTGCTCTGTCATTCACCTTTAGGACACTGGAATACCTTCTTTTTTTTTTCTCCCGCCGGTGAATGTCTTTGGTATTTGGTTTGCCGCTCCTCAAGCGTGACGTAAGCAAAGGTGTTGCCTGGTTGTGTTTAAATAACTTGAAGCCTTTTTTTCACATGAATGAGTGTGTTTGGTGTGAGAAACCTGCATGGTTTTAGTAACATTTAAAACTTAACAAAACGGCTACAAAACAGAATATTTTACAGGAGTTTGTATTTGTTTTTATTTATTCTATATTTTTAAGTTTCATCTGTAACAAGGAAACCTTCTATCTAATGTGATGCTATTGTTTTGGCACCTTGTGTAACCAGATCTATACATGACAGGAAGTTAACACGGAGGTGTCGAGGCTGATCTGCATTCATTGTTGCAGAGTGTGAATAATTATTTTGTGAATAATATTTTATAGATTTGTTTGCTTATTTGTATAGCAGTCCACAGTGAATTAAATTATAATCATGAAATGACTAAAAAAGAAAAACAAATACTTAAATAGATAAATAAAACTAATCGTATTAAAGTAGACGTGAGAAAAATTCCACTTTTTATATTTTATTTTTCTCACTTTTCTCATTTCATTTACTCTCATACAGTCTCGTTATTACAGTCTGAAAGATGCAGGATTTTTGAGGCCGAAGTCAATTTTTTTATTTATATGTAGCACACTATGACTTAACTTGGGAGTTTTAAAAATAAGGTCAGATAACAAGGGCTGCAGCCTCTTCGTCGATTAGTCAACTAATCGGTCGCTTTGGTGTTAGTCAACTTAGATTTCTTTAGTTGATCAGTCATTTTTTATGCTTTTTTCATGCGGAATGACTTATTTTTTTATAACTTACAATATTAGCACATATCTGGTAAACACACAGATTTAAAGTGGTGCTTTTGTGTGATTCTTTGTCGAGAAACTCAGTTTCACAGATCTATCGATTAAATCAAAAGTGTTATTCGACTAACAATACTTTGCCCAATGATGCCAAAAGTATTCTGCCTACTGCTACTTTAAGTTTTTGTATTTCTCATAGTTTGCTTCTTCAAAAGTCCCCTGTAATTTTATTTTATTACTATTTTTTTTATTATATAGTTTACTTACTGTTACATTTCTTTATTATATATGTTACATACAGTAATTACATTTTCAGAATTTATGTTATTGTCCCATTCTTCATTTGTAATGTTAATGTTATTGATTTAAAATTGAATTTAAAAAAATGTATTAATTAATTAATACACCGACACCGAAATATGTGAGTTAAGCTAATATCGGCATATCAACATATCAGGCTGATCATTTAATTGCTATCATGCATGTGTGGACACTGGCTTTATTATCAGACTATAAAAGATATCCACAAGTACTGGATGAAGTTAATTTTATTATATCCTTTTTTTCATAAACACAATTTTATTGTATGTCCTTCAAAAGTCCAGTGTGTAGGATTTAGGGGGATTTATATGTTTTCATTAGCTGCGGCGAAGTGTGGCTCGTACAGTTAACTGATTAGCTGCGGGTTCTCTGTGGCAGCACTTCGCCACAGAAATTAAAAAGGCCACAGCTTTGAGACATTACATGGCAGCTCGCTGCAGGCTGCTCTTCGCCACTGTTCCGGTGTGTTTTCGGCGTTAAACCTCTTCCTAACTGGAGACGATGCGAACGAGCGAATGAAGATGTCCCAACCTGCTCCGTGCGTCAGTGAACAAGCAAAGCGACGTGTCGCTTGTTTGAAAAACCGCTCGCCTTGCTCTATTTATGCAAAGTTTCGCGGACCTCCGCCCTATTTTCATTGGTCAAAACCCGACACTGACACTAACGGGCAGTTAGTCGATATCACTCTCTCTCTCTCTCTCGATGTAATAGAGAGTGACATTGCTCGTAGTTTATCTGGACAATTTTTTGTGTTCCATTCGCCAGAGTCCGCCATGTTGGACCGCCATGTTTCTACAGTAGCCCAGAACGGACAAACCGAACACTGGCTCTAGAGAGAGACATTCACGTTACACCGTAGTTTCACCGTAGATCTCTGACATGCTTGGAAAGGGAGGAGTGAGTGGACGGGTACTCAGTTGGTTGCGGTCCACAACCTAACCACTAGAAGCCACTAAATCCTACGCACTGCTCCTTTAACATTTTCTTCTTCTTCTACCAGTTTGAACAGCGAGTTTGAATTGTGTCCGTGTGTCCACCTCAGACTCGGGCTCGGAGATCTCCCTGAGCGGCTTTGAGACGGTGGCCAGCCATTCCTTTGAGGAGGACGAGGAGGAGGACGAAGGCTCTGTCATGTTATTAAGCAGCCCTTGCGGCAGCCCCGCCGGCATGTTGCAGGAGGATCACCATGGCGACAAGGATGAGGCTCAACCCAACGGGATCACAAAGCATAGGTCAGCGGTGCTGTATGCCCCCACGGTTTCCTAAATGGACCGCCGACCCCCCTGAGCTTTTATCCAACTCTCATCAAAAGGAACAAACTCAACAAAGGGCCCGTCTCCTCATAGCCGACTGTTACTGCTGCAGTTTATTTCTCGCTGTAAATATCTCATTGATAAACAGTATCAGGATGTTTTATTTCCCCAAACCTGCTGTGAGAGTTTTCCCCAACAGTCTTTGTTTTTTCATTTTTATGTCCTCCCTCGGGTCTTTCCACGTCGTAGTGTGAATAATTTAGAGTCAGCCCGGTGAAGGAAAAAGAAAGAGTTGTATTGAAAGAACTGAGCTCTGTTAAATATTGATAAGGTCACAGTGTAATGCAATAATCAGTCTATCCGGCTGCAGTATGATCCCATGTTGGTTAATCCCTCCAGGCAGCTTTGGAGTGCAGGATTTCAAATTTCATTATTATATTTAACACTTCTTGTTATTTGTCACATGGCTTAAATGCTTTATTATTGTAATTTCAACCCTTCTGCCTCACTTTAAAAAAGTTGCTCTGATGTCCTCAGAGGACAAAAATATCTGCGTCAAAAAACTGAATGAAATTGAAATTAATATATTAATATTATTTTCCACTTTCACTGAGTTAAATTGTTTAATAACTACCATAACTACATCATTTTCAGAATTTAAAGCCTTTAAATACCAGTTTGTTTAAATAATGTCACTGTTGTTATGAAAAAGGAAACACTAAATAATTTGATTTTCTGTATACTAAATGCTAGGAGTGTGATGCATTTTTGTGCAGTGTCAGATTTACTGTAGGGTACAAACATGTCCCCTTCCTAAAAGTGCTAGAAAAATACTATTTATTAATATTATTTTCCACTTTCACTGAGTTACATCTTTTATTAATTAATTATTTTTATTTTTTTTAAATTTTTTTCTGTATACTAAATGCTAGGGGTAATTTTTTATTTTTACTTTGTCACAATCTGGGACATGTCAATGATTAGCAAAGACATTGATTTTGATGCATTTTTAATTTTTTTTTTTGTCAGATTTAGAAAAAAAAAATCTCACTTGTTCCTAAGAGCACAAAAATGTGAAAAACACTATATATTAATATTGTTTTCCACTTTCACTGAGTTAAATGTTTTAACCAACTTCAGTCCTAATCGTAACTACCAAATATTCATTAATTTTCAGAATTTTAACCCTTTAAATGTGAGTTTGTTTACATAATGCAACTGTTATGTTAGATGTTTTAACCAGCATCAGTCCTGATGGTAACTACAAAATATTCATTAATTTTGAGAATTTTAACCATTTAAATGTGAATTTGTTTGCCACTGTTGTTTTTTATGAAAAGAAAGAAAAGAATCACAAACATTTAATTATTTTCTGTATACTAAATGCTAGGAGGGAATCTTTATTTTTCCCTTTTCACAGTCTGGGATATGTCAATGCTTAGCAACAACATTGATTTTGATGCATTTTTTAAAAAAGGACAAAAATGTCCCCTACTTAAAACTGCTATAAAATACTATATGTTAATATTATTTTCCACTTTCACTGAGTTAAATATTTTAACCAACATCAGTCCGGATCGTAACTACAGAATATTCATTAATTTTGAGAATTTTACCCCATTTAAATGTGAATTTGTTTACATGATGCTACTGTTGTTTTTTATGAAAAGAAAGAGAAGAAACTTTAATTATTTTCTGTATATTAAATACTAGAGGGAATTTTTATTTTTATTTATTCACACTCTGGGATATGTCAATGATTAGCATTAACTATGATTTTGATTTCTGGTCAAATAAAGGTAAAATAAAAATAATTTTAAAAAGAATTGTTGCATTGCTTCAAACACTGAAAATGGCATGTATTAGCCCCACAGGGCAAACATGAGAACAATGTCTCAATGTGGTGGAAAATAGTAAAAACTAGTTTTCAGGGCTCTAGATTGAAAGCCTGATACAACAGAATGCATTATTTTATGCTGTAATGGCCGTGGGATCAGACATTGTGGTTTCAATGGGGACAGTTTTGTGATTTTTCCCCAGACACCCAGTTCGTAATACTTTTATCAGCGGGCCATAGGCTCAATCACCATCGTGTTACATCATTTGGCATTAGATAGTGACTTAACAGACATTTATTCAAATGGAAATCTTTGAGATTATTACTTTAAGTGTCTGAGTGTACTTTGGCTGCACAGTTTATTACAGACTTATTGTACGAGCCGAGGTTGAACTTCCAAAAGAAGAAAAAAAACTCATACTTGTTAAAATGTTATTCATATGCATTGAAATAAACAAAATTATAGAGAAAATAAAAAGCCAAAAATGTCCCTAGTGATGCATAAGGGTTAAGTATATTGTCCAAACTCTAACTTGATGTTTGTCCAGTTTGACCAGTTTAACCACTTTGACCAGTTTAACCTGGTTGGTCCGTTGTATCTGTTAGACTAACAACATATAAGTGCTGCTGATGGATGATTCCAGGCCTGTTTTGCCATCACTGATACCCGCCAGTCTCTCTGGGCTTTGTTCCAGTATGTCATACAATACATTACATGGCTTTTGTTGACTATATTCACTTGAATAAGATATGACGCCTGCAGCTATTATATGTCTGGTTGGTACATTTACTCTGATGAAAAGTGTCTATTTATAGAGCACTATAGCACAAAGTCAATGCATCTTGAAATAATTACTTCTTCAAGGCTGTATTAATACAACTGTGAGTTAATGTGTGTGTGTTTTATTCTAGGGTCAGCTTGCCTGCACCAATGTTTTCAAGAAATGACTTCAGTATTTGGAGTATCCTGAGGAACTGCATTGGGATGGTGAGAATATGTAGTTGTTTTGTATCTCTTTTTGGCTGTTTTGTATCTCTTTGTAGTACTTTTGCGTGTCTTTGTAGTCATTTTGCATTTCGTTTTGGTTGTTTTGCATCTCTTTGTAGTTATTTTGCATCTCTTTTTGACTGTTTTGCATCTCTTTTTGGTTGTTTTATATCTCTTTGTAGTCATTTGACGTCTCTTTTTAGTGGTTTTGTGTCTCTTTGTGACTTCCCAACAAGAAATGTTAGTGAATGCAGTAACGAGGCAGTAAACCGAGGCTCTGGCCCAGGGGCTCCCTAACCTGTTGGGCCTCTGGGCCTGTGCCCGGTGTTCGGTAATCCGTCCATGTGTTCATTCTCATGTCCATTTTCATGTGAAGCACTCGGCGCATTATTATAATTCTTCTTCCTGTCTATTTTAGGAACTCTCCAAGATTACAATGCCAGTGATTTTCAACGAGCCGCTCAGCTTCCTGCAGCGTCTGACGGAGTACATGGAGCACACGTACCTCATCCACCAGGCCAACGCCTGCTCAGACTCTATTGAGAGGATGAAGGTAGTACGCTCTGTGACATCCTGAACTCATCATGTGCACATTACTGAAATAGTCTCAATTACGGACATATTTTAACAGGATTATACCTTACCAAGTTTAGTGTGGATGATTTGGGGTTTGTGCTTTTCTGCTGTTGGCAGAGTGTGGCTGCGTTTGCGGTGTCCGCTGTGGCGTCGCAATGGGAGCGGACAGGTAAACCGTTCAACCCTCTCCTGGGAGAAACCTATGAACTGGTCAGGTAAATGGGATTATTATACAGCACAAGTTCAACACTGATTATACACTAAATACTTATCCGTCCTCTAACGTTCCCACCTGTTGTTTCCCCCGGCGGTCCCAGAGATGATCTGGGCTTTAGGCTGATATCGGAGCAGGTGAGCCACCACCCTCCAGTCAGCGCCTTCCACGCTGAGGGCCTGAAGAAAGACTTTGTGTTTCATGGATCCATCTACCCCAAACTCAAGTTCTGGGGCAAGAGTGTGGAAGCGGAGCCGAAAGGCATCATCACGCTGGAGCTGCCCACGTAAGAACTTCTAGTTGATTGAAAAAAGATGGCATGCTTCTTTTCTTAAAAAACTACGGTAGAGTAGGTAGGTACTTTATTAATTCCTGAGGGGAAATTTCTATAATATCAATCAACTCTTCCTCTTCTTAAAAAAGACAAATAGACCTGATTGACTAGAGCTCTGACACTGTTTACACAAAATGTTTTCTAACTCTTTTAATGTTCCTCAGTATGAGTGGCCTCTAGACTTTTGTCACACATGCACATTTAAAAAAAAGAAAAGATATTTTCTTTTTTATTCCATATCGTACTTGCACAATGGTGGACGTTGTGTTTGTGTGACGTGTTTCCGCACTCGATGCTGTACCATTCACTTGATGACGGATGTTATTGACGGCCGACTGGGCGCACCGCTTTAAAGTTGCTGCCGCAAGGAATTGTGGGACGGCATTATCTCCTTTTCTTTCCTAAAGGATGGTCCAGTGTACCCTGAAGGAGATAAGAAAGGAAGCATTGAAGCACCTTTCCTTAGTATTTAGAGAATTCAACCAGCTCTAATCATGGCTGCCACTTACTGTACATACTTCCGGGTCATTTCACCCGGTTAGGAACCTTCCTAAGAAAAAAGACTATTGAACCTCAGCCCTGGTCTCCCTAACATTGTCTCTGCAGAATGACACACATTGTTTAAGTGGTGGTGGCCCAAGACCATGAATTAATTTAAACATCACGCACATATCTGCAAAACAAAGAAAACTGTCAAAGGTCAATAAATTATACTTTTGAATGATGGTACAATGATGATAGCTCCTTGTTTTTTTATCGAGAATTTCCACAAATTGTTTGTAAAGAGTGTATGATGTTTTTAGTGTAGTCACACCTGCCTGGGACCAGCTTGTAGCACAGTAAGATAAGTAGAGGAACATCACTGAGTGCTTTAGAGTAGCAGCAACTAGAGGCTTCTAAAATGTCTAAAATCCATTAGACTAGCTCTTGACACTTTTGGAGACTTTTTTAATGTTTCTTAAAATTTAAGTTAGAATCGACAATTACTCCCAGATACTTGAAGTTCTCAACAATATTTATTACCTCTCCTTTAACTAGGATGTCAGGTTGATGTGTGTCATCTCTCTTGATAGAAAAATACATGCCCACAGTTTTGCTCACCTTAAGAGTCAAGACAAGAGTGAGTTAATCAGACTGATACTTGTTTTATCTCCAGGTACAATGAAGCCTACACATGGACTAATCCTACATGTTGTGTTCACAACATCATTGTGGGTCAGCTGTGGATCGAGCAGTACGGAAATGTAGAGGTGATCAACCACAGGTAAGAGGACCAAAATATTCAGTAAGTAAAATGTTTGTATTAGACACTACTTATTAAAAGATGATAGATAAATGTTTTGCATATTTATCAAGTAGAAGAAAGGTCTGATACAGTTGACTTAAACATTTTGAGGAAGTTTGACCAACATGGAGGAAAACAGACAAAGCAGAAGAGGAAGTTTTGTATGACTCAGCCCGCAGAGAGTGAGAGGATTATATGTTGTTTTTCTCCTTTTTTTCACCCAGAACTGGTGAAAGATGCTGCCTGAATTTCAAACCGTGTGGCCTTTTCGGCAAAGAGCTACACAAGGTTGAAGGGTATATTCTGGATAAAAGGTACACTGACACATGATGCTCAGAAAAGTCATTTAAATAATGAGCAGTCTTTGGTACAAATACTTAATATTCTTGTCTTGAATGCTGACGGAAAATAGTGGATACGCTGAATTATTTATCTGTGAACACTGCATGCATATTGCAACATACACTATGAGTATACAGTTTATCTGGCCGATGCCTTCCTAAACATCTTCATTCATGCTCCCGTATTGTAGAACAAATATCACTCAGTAAGCTGTTTATATACCGTATATGCTTCAAGTAAGTAGGTGAGCTGGGGTCACTGCCCTGAGCACAGTTCCAACTTTAAAGGTACAATATGTAACTTTTCCGCATTAAATTGTCTAAAAACAATTAGACCTATCTGTTATATATTTTGTTTTAAGTTGTTTTCTTACATTATCCCACATTTTCAAACCTAGAGAAATCTCTAATTTTAATCAAGGTAACGGTGCGTTTCATTCGGTCGTCTGTTAATGGCGTCATATCCCCTTTGTGCATGCATCAGTGTTGTGGTTGTTTGCCAGAAGCTATCATGAATCGACTTTTATCCAGTTTTAAGCTACATTTTTACGATACACTTTTTATTATTACACTTTTTTTCATTTATTAACTCTATATTTTAATCGGATGAAGGATTTTAGTCATCGGACGTTTGGATCTTAAGTTATCAGAGAAACAAGCTGAGCAAACGTTAGTGGCAGCTCCTCCGGGACGTCCTGTGTTGCCATCAAAGAAACACTGATGTTTAACGTGAGACTGCTTTGTTCAGTGTTTTTAATCACTGGGTCCGTTTGTTTGGGAGAGGAGGAGACCTCTGCGGATAATTTGGCTCCCGGAAAAACATTAACCGCTGCTCAGCTCCCAGCCCCTCCGACGTGATCTCATCCCAGCTCGTCATATTTTCCTGCTTGGGCTGAAGCCCCCCAGGGGGCAGCCCTTTGCGTTGTATCTTGACACAGAAGGTTTGCACGTTGATAACATAGTGAAACGGTGGCGGTTAGGTTTAGGCAACAAAACCACCAGAGCAGCGGCGAGCTGCCATGCAATGTCTATGAATACCTGCGTTTGATTCTGCGGCTAAGTGCGGCCAAACTAAAAGTTGGGAAAAGTCTAACTCTTAGTAGCGAAGTGCGGCACAGATCCTGTGACATGTTGACCTATGTTACAAAGAATTTCTTTGTCATTTAGCATCTCTTTGTTGTAATTTTGCATCTCTTTGTTATAATTTTGCATCTCTTTTTGGCTGTTTTGCATCTCTATGTAGTTGTTTTGTGTCTCGTTTTGATTTAAACAAGTCCATTACAAAATCAAATAATCACGCTAATTATCAATCAACAGTTCATAATTCAGTTAATTATTCATTGGCATCAAATTCAGCTTTTGAGGGACTTAAAAGACTGAAGGAAATATGAGCTAACATGATGAGATGGTTCAATCAGACAGAGCCAATGACTCAGCGTGAATGTCTGGACACGATTACATGTGCATGACCACAAGAACAAGACCAAACATGTAACCATGAGATATTCAGACACACCACGCAGTCTGACTGAAATCTAGTGTTTGTGCCTGAGGATATTTATATATGTATGTTTGTATGTTTTCCACAGTAAAAAGAAGCTGTGTGCTCTCTATGGGAAGTGGACAGAGTGCCTGTATGTTGTTGACCCCGCCGCCTTCGAAGCGCATAAGAAAAACGACAAGAAAGGGGCGGCGGAGAAAAAAAGCAGCAAAGCGGTATGAGCTGCCTCCTACCGAACAGCAGGGAATCACAGCCGCTTATTATTGTGATTCATCGTGTGAATAATGCAGTTTGATGACAGAGTTGATGGAAAATATCAGTGTTTTTCAAGTCAGATAAAAATGATGTTATCATGAGATCTCTGCTAACATCCATAATTAACATTATTCTATCAATAAACACTGTAATAATAATGCATCTCACAGAGAGCGTGATTAATATGCAGCATTGTATCTACGTGTCTCTGGTGTTCAGGGTGGCAGTGAGGATCAGGAGGAGGTTCCCTCTCCAGCTGCAGACACCGTGGAGATGATTCCTGGCAGCCAGCTGCTGTGGAGGATCGCACCCAGACCGGCCAACTCCGCCGAGGTCTGACTGATTAACTGACACGATAAGCTTTCATTAGAGAGTATTAGACTGCACTAACCACCCCCTCCACTTTGAGTTTGAAACTCAAGTAGCCCGGTTCAAGAGCAATAGGAGTATAAACTCCTTCGCTGCACCCGATGAGACTGTTATTAGGCCATTAAATAGGCGTTGTCGTACTCTTTAAGCACCATAGATGTGGGTCAATAGGGGCCTACTCAACACATTCTCATCCCAACTCGTCACATATCGTCGCGCCCCTTGGTGTCACTTTATTTTCGGAATCAAAATCACTATAGTTACCCTTAGTGTCACTTTAGGATTAGACAACAAAACCACTATAGTATACTGTAGGTTTAGGAAAGAACTACATAGCTTAAAACTACAGAGAAAATGAAACTGAACATTGTGAACACGGAACACGAATGAACAGCTGATTGTAACGTGATGCGCGGGACACGACCAGCGGTCTCCTGAATGAAAGCCTTGTGTTTGTTGAACACATGTTTGTTGTCATTTGAACACACGGCAAAGACGACAGCCGACGGACAGTTAGCACGTACGTCCTGCGCCTGCATGAGAGGAAATAACTCTCCGCACCAGCAGGCGGCGGTAGTCTGTATTAGTCATTCGAAAAGGGAAACAGGAAGACCAAGGACTGCGGATATACAAGCTGTTGTTATGATACGTACATGAAACAAAGTGGCTTTTGCCGACCTTTTTCACGCCACTCTCACTCACCACTTAGCTTCATTCCAGATATTCATGTTGCTGTGAAAGTATCCGTATGTTGGAATGATCAGATGAGATGAAGATGAGAAATGAGAAGAGCCTTCTGTGTTTTTCCTCTTGACTTTACCCGTTTGCTTGCTTTCCTCACTTCCGTTTCTCTTCTCGTGCACTGATTCGTTTAAGCTGAGCAGCCAATCAGAGTGATTTCTCTCACCGATGAGCTCCGCCGCCAATTCAACATGTCGGCGAAAAAACCTCCAACATGGGCAGACTAGAGATGACCTTAAGGGGTGCCTTGTGCGGCGGTACCGAACGCTGACGGCCGCGACAAAGCCTCGGTATTTGACGCCTAGGGAATGAGAACGCGCTGGCCTATTATGCCTACTGCGTTGTAAAAGTGAAAGTAAAACTTAAAAGCTACACGTTTTAACATGTAAAACTGAAAGAACGGTTACATTTTTAACACAAACAAAAAGGCTTCTTTAGGTTTACAGCTACCGATAACGCCTATTTAATGGCCTGATAACTGTTGAACCGGGTGTTTGTTCCCTGTGCAATAACTTAATTAATTTAATTGTAATTTAGAGTTTTAGAGATTGTTGCGTTGTGTATTATTGTGTTCTGTATTTTGTATGTACAGGAAACATTTTTGCACCTTTTGTTTTGTATTGTTGTATTTGTTTTGTACTTTTCATCTTGTGCACCTGACTGCAAATTAAGTTTCCCATCTGGGATAATAAATTAACTAACAGTCTAAAAATCAGCATGCATTTTGTGTTTGTAATGTTGTAAATATACAAAATTGGTCTTTAACTGCAGATGTACAGCTTCACGTCGTTTGCAATGCAACTAAACGAGCTGCGTAAAGAGATGGAGGGCGCCATCCCTCCGACCGACTGCAGGCTGAGGCCAGACGTACGAGCCATGGAGAACGGTGACATCGGTAATAATTGTTGGCAACATACCGGAACTGAAAATAATTTAAAAAAACAGAATACTGTCGCTGCAATCTGAAACTCTACAATGTTATTATTCCAACAGACCTCGCCAGTGAGGAGAAGAAAAGGCTCGAGGAGAAACAGAGAGCTTCTCGCAAAAACCGCTCCAAGTCTGATGAAGAGTGGAAGACTAGGTGAGTTTGATGATGAAACTGGACAACTCAAAGTGGGTCATTTCTAGAAGGTAACCCTCAAGTTGCAAAAAACTCTCGTGGGACTTGCTGCCCGACGACCTAACCTAACCATTCGAGGTCAATGCCTAACCTTAACCGTCTCACGAGAGTTTCCCAACTTGGGGGTTACCTTCTAGACACAACCCTCAAACTGTTCTCCTCTCTTATAGTTATAGTTTGCGATGTTTTGAAGTGGGGTTGTACGAGGTACTTCTTCATAGACAGTGTATTACCTACAGTAGATGGAGTTTGGAGAAACATATATTTACAATATTTTCTTTAGCTTTTTCTGACGGGGAACTGAAGCCGTTATCTGTGCTCTCTTTAAAACCACCAGACTCCATTGACAAAAACAGTAATTTTACATCGCAGAACACGAGAGTTGCTGGTCTGCTGCTGCCTCGATCGGTTAGTTTGTTTGCGTTATTGTGGGATTTCTGTATTTTAAAGGGTTAGTTTGGATTCACCGAAGTCACACAATAACACAAACAAACTAAACTAAGTAAATAACCGATCGAGGCAGCGGTAGACCAGAAACTCCCGTGTTCTGCGATGTAAAATTACCATTTTTGTTAATGGAGTCTGATCGCTTTGAAGAGAGCATAGAGAACATCAGTTCATCATGTCTGATGGCAAGGTTAAGAGGTGAAAATATTCTAAATATAGCGTACACTTAAACTGATATTGATATTTTTAGGTGTCTAAAATCCGTTTTGCTGCTGCCCTCATACAACCCCACTGAGAAACATCACTAAACATAAATATCACTGCAGTCTATGTTACTTGAAGGACCAGTCAGTTCAAGGAAATATTAACACAATGGCAATAAAAGTGTGAACATCAACATCAACTCAGATTACCCTCTGTTCAGTCTGCTAAAATTAAGTGGCATTCGTGTAATTTTCACTTTATATGCATGTTTTCTGTCTTTAAAGGAAATGCACTTTTCCCCTTTCTTGCCGAGAATTAGATGAGAATCTCAGCAAGAAAACAAACGAGTGTTTTTCCCAAAATGTTGAACATTATCAGCTAAGATCACCCTCTTTTTATTTAGCTAAACTCTACTAATTTACATTTACTTTATATGCAGTTTTAATTGTGGCCAAAACATACAGTTTCTGTCTTTAATGCTGGCGATGTTATTATCTCTTGCTGTTTGCTTTGAAATGCTGGAGCTAAATCTCCATCTTCTCTTCATCTGACTTGTTTTTCTGTTGCATCCTCTCTTTGATGTTAAGGAGTCCTGCCCTGGGCCCAAGGTTAGAGCTGCTCGCTGTGTGATTGATGTGCCAGAAATGTGTGATGTGATCATGTGACCTTGTCTGAGTGTTTCCAAACACTTCGTATTCCCTAAATTGAAATCTTATCTCTCTCTCTCTCTCTCTCTTATTATGACTGCGTCCTGCTTTCCGTTAAGATATGATAGAGAATCAGCGATGATAGAATCACAGTTTGGAGACAAAGTGATTAATCTGCTCTCCTTCCACCAGCATGGCGGCTTCCTGGCACTTGGTGGAAATACTCAAACGCCACAGGGGTCCTCTCCCCCTAATCATCTCTCTCTCTTTGCTTTTCATGCAGCTGAGATAAAAACAATACAAAGTTAAAGGAATACTTCACTCCCCAAGATCATTTGAATATCAATTACTCACCTCGTGTTACCTTGAATTCTTGAAGAAAAGTTTGTTTTTCTCGCATGAACGAAGAATCCAAAAAACTGAGAAAAGTCTTGATGAATTGACAACAGCAAAACTAATTTATATCGAAACATCCGTTTACAAACTCTCACACAGCTCATGCAGAATAATCCAAGTCTCATGTATCCAGTCGTATGATTACGGCTTCCCAAACCAACACATTCTCACTCCCAGCTCGTCAAATACCGCCGCTTGGTCAGCGCCCCTCGGCATCGGAGACCGAAGCAAGGGGTTCCCCTCTAGCGTTACTTTTGGAAGGACCGGGGACGGCGTGTCAATATACGCTCGTTACATGCATAGTGTCCTCTCAAAATAAACTTCCCTTTTCACAGAAGGTTAGGTTTAGGCAACACAACCACTTAGTTTGGGTTAGGAAACGGTCGTGGTTGACGTTAACTTCACTGACTAGCGACTCACGTGACTACTGAGTGACTACCGACTCATGTAACTCACGGGACCAACGATACTAAAGAGTCACGTGACTAAAGACTGACGTTACTTTTAATTTCACACAGGACACAAACACCAGTCTCCTGCTTGAAAGTCTTGTGTTTGTTTGACCCATCCACCTCCCCTACCACCCTTAGCGGACTCTCACACTCTTAATACTACGCCACTTGCTCTGACGGTTGAATAATGCCGTGAGTTGGTTTACATTGGAGTTAGTTGAAAGCCCTGTTCGTCACGTACTGTTGCTGAAGGTCGCCTCCATGCGTTCGTTTCCAATGCCGAGGGGCACGGACCAAGCAGCGGTGTTTTACGAGTGAAAACACTTCTAACTCACACGGACGGGTAGTGGGTTGTTGCGGAAGTGTTTTTAATAGTCAAGTTTTAGCAAAGATGCAGGTGTTTGGGAAGTCGTGAGCATACGACTAGATAAATGAGACTTGGATTATACTGCAGGAGTTGTGTGAGAGTTTGTAAACGGAGGATTTGATTAGGGCTGTCCTCTCTTAGTCGATTAGTCGAATAATCAGTCGTTTTGGTCTTAGTCGTCTAACATTTCTTTAGACGATTAGTTATTTTTTAAAGGTCCCATATCATGGTCATTTTCAGGTTCATACATGTATTTGGTGTTTCTACTAGAACATCTTTACATGCTTTAATGTTAAAAAAAAACTTTATTTTCCTCATACTGTCTGCCTGAATATACCTGCATTCCCCTTTGTCTGAAACGCTCCGTTTCAGTGAATTTCAACGGAATTGCGTTGCTAGGCAACAGCTTGGGGTCCATGTTTACTTCCTGTCAGCTGATGTTATTTACATACACTGCAATCGGAAATAAACTGGGACACATTTAGAATATTTACGTTTAAAACTGGGAAATGGGTTATATATTGTAGATTTGTGACATCACAAATGGACAGAAATCCAGACAGCTTGTTTCAAGGGCACAGTTTCTGAATACAGGCTGTGGGTATTTCTATGTGGATTGAGCGTTTCGATACTTTAACAGTATTTATATATCACTTAAACCTACTTTATAATATAAATGACATGAAAACCTCACTTTACAATATGGGACCTTTTAGCTTTTTTCATGCTGAATAACTTATTTCCAAGAAACTTCTGAGCACATCTCTGGTAGACACACGATTTAAAGTGGTGCTTTTGTGTGACTCTTTGTGGAGAAACTCAGCTTTACTGTTGATTAATTCAACTAATCGACTAGTCGACAAAATTGTGTGAGTGTTAGTTGACTGCGAATGCCTTTGGTTGAGGACAGCCCTAATCTTTTATTAAAAAATAGTTTAAAATAGTTAAAAATTAAATAAAAGTAAAATAATTAGTTTTGCTGTTGTTAAACGCAGCCCCCATTTACTTCAATTCATCAAGAGAAACAAAGTTTTCTTCAAGAATTCAAGGTAACACAGAAATTGATATACAAATTGTGGGTGAAGTATTCCTTTTAATTTTAGTCTAAAGCAAATGACTCCCGTGCACATTACCCATAACCTTGTGATGAAGCATGCCTGACCTTCTTCTCTCACTTTCCCTGATTTGTTTGAGTTGTGATTTTCTGGCTGGTGTCATTTTTGGTTTGATAGGAGCTCAAACTGAATGCTGATGTATTTTTCAGGTGGTTTCTGCAGGGGCCAAACCCCCACACCAGCTCCCAGGACTGGCTCTTCTCTGGTGGCTACTGGGACAGGAAATACAGCCAGCTGCCAGACATTTACTAACGGACATTTCCTGCTCAGAGAAATGATCAACACACAGTGTCCTCTATATGGAGCCGCATTAACTGTTTTTTCTTTTTTTTTAAATAATAACTACAAGCAATAATACTTAAACTGCGTGGCCTTAATCTACTTTAAAATTGTGCATAAAAATATCTAAATCAATATTTAAAAATTATGAAATGTAAAGTTGTTTGACAATGTAGCATTTGTATTTACATTGAAAACCAGTTTGTTTCTGTTCATAATGGACTTTTAGCGCAGCGGAGAGGTTTTATTGTCCATCTATCTTCTTTTTAATGTCCATAATAGTGTTTGACTCTAAATGTATATCTGTATATATAATTTACTTCACACAAATCCAACCACCAATGACCTCATCATGTCGTTCACATTCCCACTAGCTGTCAGTCGATATGAGGTTGATGTTGTTTCTCCTGATGTATTTACCTTGTACTGTAAAAGCTTAGAAAACATACTCACACAGTATATTTTCTATATCAATATATTACACTCGACTGGCACTAGTTTTGATTGTTTTGTCCGTTGAATTCTGTGTCTGTGCTGTTACTTCATAAAGTCTTAAACACATAAGAATGAAAAGGTTTATTAATATTTTTTGTGAAAATTAAACTGCTTGTATCATTCTACCTGTCGGACAGACTAAACCAAGTTGATTATAAGGTCCCATGATGAAGAAACTATTGGATTTTAAGGCCTCCTTATAGAGCATTGAAAGTATTTTATTGGAAACTGAAATAAAACACTTCAGTGTGTTCATGTATGTTTTTACCATTTATGTGAAGCATGCTTGGGATGCAAGTCGCAGGTTGTGTCCAAAATTCCATACTAACATGCTATTTAGTTCGCTAAAACAGTATGTGAGATATTTTAGTATGTCCGAAACCTCAGTATGAAACTAATAGTATGTAAATTGCATACTATTTCCGGTGAGATATTACAGTATGCAATGCTGGACACTTATGGTGGCAAAAATATCCCACAATGCAATGCGGTAGTGACGACAACGTTCATAACAGACTTTGACAGACAGCTCTGTAACATCAATAAAGCTTCGATTTAACTGTAGGTATAAGATTTAACTTTGCTAGGCGTAATATATATTTTAAATTAATTCAGAATTTGATCCTCACAAACCGTTGTTTTGGTCAATCATATGTTTTAAAATCAGTACCTTTAAAAATAAAAAAGGAGGGTATTCTTTTTAGCCCTATCATTTTATGTATATAATATTGATAAGATAATAATCAAATTAATTATGTAAATCTAATCTGCTGAAAAACTGGGATTGTTGACAATGAGTAATATCTCAATCTTTGTTAGTATGATATTTTCTTTTAGAAACGACAAATTATTGCTCAGTGTGTCCGAAAACATAGATACTGCTGTTTATTCACACAAAAGTTGTTGAAAGGTAGTATACATATTGAGTATGTCCCAATTTGTTGTAAAAATGTTGACGTATAAGCAAAGAACATATATTGCCAAGAAGTGAAAGTCAATTGTTCGTTCCATTGCAACCTCAGCGCCCAGCAGCAGAGCTACACTTCCGCCATTTTGGACTGAAAAAGCGACTACAGGACGCCAGTAAAACGTCCGCCTACAAAGTGCCGTACAGAAGTAAAACAAAATGATTTTGATTCTTTTGTCATATTCTACCGAAATTGCCTGTGTTGAACAATAAAATATGATAAATATAATATGCGATTTTGGTTTCGAAATGGCAGCCGCGGCTGTTGTAAAAAAAAAAAAAACACTGGAGTTTATTCTCTTTGCTTTTATACTCTTTGATATCAGACTGTGAAAATACGTAATTAGAAAGACGACACATTCTTCTCTCTCTCTGAAGCTACGATGACTGTGTGTTTCCTACTGGGATGTACTCACACTAGCAACGGGTCTTAATCGTTCTTTCTCTTCCTGGCTGATAAAAAAGTTATTCAGCGGTTTCACACAAAACTAAATGAAAATACGACAAACTGTGACTTTCTTGACTTGCAAAATTATGTTTTAAATTGACAAACGTCATATGTGTGATGCATGGCACAATTGAAGAAGATCCAGAAGACCTCTTTTTCTTAGAAGATAATGGACTTGGCAGTTGAGTTAGCAGAGCTCTCATTAACATTGTACAACATGGAGACTTGGCATGTAAAACAAAAGTTGTGTGTACAGATGGAGTGAAGATGTTTCTGCTCAGAGCATATTGTACACCACTATATACTGCAAACTTGTGGTGGAAACTACAAAAAGGCAGCTTACAGAGACTTCAAGTAGCTTATAGTGATGCTATGAGAATATTACTGAAGAGACCTTGATGGTGTAAGTGAAATGTTTATGACTGCAAGAGTCAAAACTGTTATAAGAAAGCTCATGTACAAATTTATTTGCCAGCTAAATTACCCTGAAAATTAAATCATCTTGGGCTCATCAAACATAAGTTTAGTACCAATCCCAGCTATTTTTTTATTTTTTTATTTTTTTATTATTTATTTATTTGCACATATATAAAACTGCACAAAATCCAGTCAATGAAAAAAAAACAAGAAATGTGTCAAGAGAGGTCAAGAAGCCACAGGCTTATTTATACAAAGGACCTCCACCCCCCAACCCCAGGAGAAAAAAATAACAATAACAAAAAAGGAAGAAAGATCTAAACTAACATAATTTTAAAAATACAACAAAAGTTAAACAACAACAAGAAGTACACAAAATGTGCAGAAAAACCAAACCAAACAGTGGAAAACAATCCAATAAAAACAATGTAATACATACCAAAAAACAGTACAGAAGAAATGAAAATATATCTAAACATATCAAAAGATAATTAGACATCATGAATTAAATGTGATGATAATTTCCTTTTAAAATGTTCTAAGGATAACGAGAAAATGTATTTTGGTGTTCCATATTTGTACACCACGACATCTGATGGAGTACTGGCCATGCTATGGAGACATTGTTATTATTGTCTCTCTGTAGGACACTGATTTATATTCTTTTTAAACCATAATTTGTTGTTGTGATTTAGTATGTAATTTATTTAATGTAATGTCTTGTCTTTTATCTGGATCCTGAGTCTGTAATAAAAGTTTTGGATTGATGAATTGGTTGATCAGAGGATAACCAGAGAGAAAGGTGAACGAATGCTAAAATGTTTTTCAGTGGCTGTAGGAGAAATAAAAGAAACCCAGAGGAACAGAGAAGCAGAGTATATGTGTGGACTGAGGAGTGATTTGCATGTGAATGAGGGGAACTGAAATTAAATTTCTCACACAGCTATCCATTAGGGAACAAAACGAGAAGAAAGGCTCATGTAAAGGGTTGAAAGTAATACAGGACGGCCAGGAATAATGAAAAACTTACAGGGACTTTTGTACAGTTAGTTGTATTGAGGTAAAATAATAACAGAGCAAGGTCCAGCAATGGAGACGCCAGCAAGACAAGTTCAAGAGCGAGGGTTGTTGTCTTAGTGACTACAAGGATAATGATGATGTTTTAATGTATTGTTAGATGTTTTTCATGTTGCCAAACATAAAATATAGCAAATGGTGTACTTGTGAGCACTCAATGTAGGAATGACTGTTTATTTATTACTGTTTAATTTATTTATTTATCACTTTGTCTTTCAGAGTCCAGTTGAACAGAGACTAATGTGACTTCACCTCCAGACGGTTCCTCTTCAAACGTTTGGTAAGTGACCTCTTTTAACTGACACATGATTAGAGCTGTAACTAAATGAAATATTTTCATTGCTGATTAATCTGCTGAATATTTTCTCGATTAATCTAATAGTTGTTTGGTCTATAAAATGTCAGAAAATGTTGAAAAATGTTGATCAGTATTGCCCAAAGCCCAAGATGACGTCCTTAAATGTCTTGTTTTGTCCACAACTCAAAGATATTCAGTTTACTGTCATAGAGGAGTAAAGAAACCAGAAAATATTCACATTTAAGAAGCTGCAATCAGAGAATTTTGACCTTTATTTCTTAAAAAAGTACTCAAACTGATTAATCAATTATCAAAATAGTTGGCAATTAATTTAATAGTTGACATCTAATTGATTAATCAATTAATTCCTTCAGCTCTTCTTGTGAGCAAGTAAGAATAAGTGTATATTTATTTATTTATTCATCACTTTGTTTTTCAGGGCTGAGTACAGAGACTATAATGTGACTGCACCTCCAGACTGTTCCTCTTCACACGTTCGGTGAGTGAAAGCTGGACCTCTTTTACACACGGTGCTAATTGTGAAGTTAATAGGGGTCACCATTGTATCTGCCTTTGTGTTTCATTTAGTCCTGTTCAGGGTCACAGAACAGAAGACTGCAGCCAACGGCGGTCAGGGAGTTTATTTCACAACAATGACCAGCTCGCTGTACATTATCTCTTACATATCGATCAATTGAAAAGACTGATCTTGTCGTGTTGCTGCTGTGCACACAGACCTATTTGGCTGATAGCTTTGTCTTGACATATTGTTGATGTATTATCTTATACTGATGAGTTTCTGTTTACTGATTGTGAGGGCACGGCACTCCATTTATAATTTGTCGCTGTCCTTTAACGGAGGGTGCTGAATTAATGTTTCTGTGGTTTATTGTGAAAGAAGGGAAGGGCCTCCAAAATGTTTGTAGCCCCGGGGCATAAAGTAATATTAAGGCGCTTCTGACTGCAACCTATCAAAGCAGGCCTCGAATAAGGAGGCATACGATACGATACGATACGATACGATACGATACGATACAACTTTATTGTCAGTTTGCACTGAAATTCATTTTGCATCCATAGGCAGCTCAGTTTGAGAAAAAGTACACATCCCATAGACATACTGTTACCATAAACAGACAGACAGGTAAGACCCATCAGACAAAAAAAAAAAAACACATCACCATTATTCATACATAACCCATTACAACATTACCATCTGTCCTCTGGATTTACATGTCTTTAGCAGCACATCAATTATTATTTAGCAACAAGATGGACTGATGGACAAAAGCGTTCTTTAGCCTCACGCGGTTAAATGTCGGGACTCTGAATCGCCTCTTGGAGGGCAGGAGTTGATATTCCCCATTTAAAACATGTAAGGGATCAGAAGAGATGCTGTTGGCCAGTCTGAGCATACTCTTGTTGTGAGCTGCTTGAAAGGAGGCTGTCACAGGTTGGCCAATGATCTTCGTGCAGATTTTGATTTGGCATATATCGGCTCGTCATGGGTACATTACAGCTGACACATAAAGAGATACCACATACAAGGGACAACTTCCCAGTGAGCAGAGGGAGACTAACTGAACACTTTACATTATGTTAAGTTAGTCCTCCATCTCCTGGTCAAAAGTAGAACAGCAGATTGATTTTTCTGCCGTTCAAAGAGTTTTGAGCATCATGTCATGTTGTAAAGCTGCTCTAAGGCTGACACTGTGAGGTCGATATGTGTGCTGATGTATGTTCCCGTGTTTTTAGCAGTGAAGTGGATCTGCAGCTGTCTATTTAATGTTGTTCTTTTTATAATGAAGTTACTTGAGGGTCAAAAAAGCCACGTGATGTTCGAGCTATTGAAGTTTAAATATCTTTATGCCTCTGTATGGTGTTTTAAAATTATTATAAAGTAAATTTTAAATCCAGGTATCATACAAAACATCGAAATTAATCAGAGAAAGATCGAAAAGGTCACATGAGTTAAGATGCTGTTTTTATTTTGTGTGAAGTTCCAATGAAATACAGAATCTGTGCATCATTATAATTAATGACACAAAAACTGGCGTCCATTTGGAATCTATATAAACCTTTAAACATCTTTGGGGACATCTAGAAGTTGTGAAAAGGGCTGCAACTAACTATTATATATGTATTATTGATTAGTCTATTGATTATTTTTTCAATTAATCGATTAGTTGTTTGGTCTATAAATGTCAGAAAATGGTGAAGAATGTGGATCAGTGTTTCCCAAAGCTCAAGATGACATCCTCAAATGTCTTGTTTTGTCCACAACTCAAAGATATTCAGTTTACTGTAATAGTTATTTTCTTAAAAATTACTCAGACCGATTAATCGATAAAGAAAATAGATGGCGATTAATTTGATAGTTGATTAATAGTTGCAGCTCTAGTTGTGAATTACTTTCAAGGACCACAGATCACAATTACATTTTAAAAAATAAGATAATTGCCAAATATATTGTGATTTTTTTTAATCCATTCTTTCTATGGACAGTGTTGATAGCAAAGCTCTTCAGAGATGTCAGTTACAGCTTGAACCCATAATGTTTCCAGTATTTCCCTTATATCCCCCTTTTAAGTAGTTTCAAAGTACATAAAACATTTTTAATTTTAACAACATATGTCAAACTGTTAAATCCTATATTTGTTTCTTTCATATTGTGTGAAATTTAAATCCAATCCATGTTATTTTTATGGCTGCACCATTGCATCTAATAGAAACTTTTAGATGTCGAACCCATAAGACCGCTTTACTTGAAATATTATAAGGTCAACCGAAGACGTTGTTTTCAACTGACTCGCGGCCTGACAGGTGTAGCAACAGTAGCTAATAACAGTAGTTACCTAATAGAATCTCTAATGAAGTTCTTTGGGTTTCAACAAAGCATCTCTGCATAATATGACTTTATAATTATGCCAAAGAGTGTGTGGGGGTAAAGAAGTCGGTGTGTGACACCCATTAGTTACCCTGCAGGGCATCTATTAATGCTGACAGGGTCGACCACCCTGGATCCGGTCTCAAAGGAAACAGGTCTTCCATTAAGCTTCACATTTCGTAAGCAGCCCACAAACGGTGACGAGGGCCCGGGGACTCGGTTCTGCTTTGTTGTCCCTGAATGGAGAAAAAGAAAAGCAGAAATAGTGCAACAACAGTAGTTTTCTTTTATCTTTTTTTTTGTATGTATTTGTTTAACTATTCATTATTAAGTATATTTTGTTGCCTTTTATTTTCTTTAATGCAATTGTACGTATGTGTGTATACATACAGTATGTATGTGTGACATGTTAACTACACGGCAAAACAGCATTTCTTTCTATGGTAAAAACTTGTATTTATACAGTTAAATATGGAATCAAACTCCAACCTTAACCATAAAATCAGCAGCATTAATATCCTTTTTAGTAAAAAAAGTTCTACCGTATTTATTAGGTTGAAATTCTAGCAGCCACAGCTGCCAGTTTTTTACCGTAAAAACAACTGTCTTTTTTTTTTCTCTCTATTTTGATGGCTCCACGCCGGAGACAGCCGTGGCCAAAAGCATTATGTTTCGGGGTTTTCTGCCCGTTCGTACCATTCTTGTGAACGTGATATCTTAGGAACTCCTCGAGGGAAGTTTTTCAAATTTTGCACGTTTGTAGTCACCGTGATGTCACCCATTGGTTTGTGGACTGCCGTTTTGAAGCCTCGAGTTCGGCATTTTGTCCGTCGCCATCTTGGTTTTTGGCAACCAGAAGTGACACGAGAGGATGGAGCTAAGTGCAACCAAACGCTGAATAAGACATTTTTAGGCGACCAAAATGTTACAATTAACTTTCATGAAGTGAAAACACACTGTGAAAGGGTTAAAGTTCTAGGACGAAAACACGGACAACTCCCATACCGGACAACGCCGTGGTAGTGACCTGTCAATCACCAGGTAGCCACGCCCTAAAGCATCCCCTGCTTTATGGTCTAATTGACTCTAAATGGGACCATAATTTACTAAATGAACATCATGCTGTATTGAAGAAGACTTGAAACTAGCGATTGAGACCTTTTACCTCCTATGTAGAGTGTCTCCAGCGTTGTTGAGGTGGATGTGAAGGAGACGGCTTTCTGCTCCGACCTGGAGTCCACCACTAGTTTGATAACGTCCCGTTGCTTGGACACTGGAGGACAAAAGAATCTAAAATTTATAGCTACTCACACGTATCATCAAGTTTGTGTAATGAGAAGTCGTAGAATGAGAAGTCGTACCTGTAACCACATGAAACTTTCCATCACAGAGGCTTTCAAGAGGAGTCACTGAGACACTGACGGCACCGTTAGCATCTTTCACTTTGACACCCACCTGGTAAAAGATTACAGGCACTATTAAACATAATGTTTCAGTCTTTTAATACAGTTTTTCTTTTGAAATTGTTAATCATAGTTTATTCTCAGAAGGATTCACCTTAGTTTCCATTAAGAACACATTAAGGCTAGTCTCGTGACCCTGAACATGGAAGAGAAGACCTGTCAGGTATTGAGGACGCAGCTCGAAGGCCAACACAAACTGGGAGCCAACGGTGAAGTAGTTCTCTAAAACAGAAATATTCCTTATTAGACTTGAGGTCACTATTTGTTGTAACTTTAACTCATACACTGACAACAGGGAAATAATCAGGATGAAATAGGTCAAACCTAAAACGATGTGACCGCCGCCGAAGTACGTCCCCTTCCCTGTGAGCCCATCGCTGCAGGGTAACGTTTTGTAGCTCGCCTCAGGTTCCTCGATAAAAACCTCATTCATTTTGAAACCCCGTATACATCCAGTAACACTGTTCATGGGAATGTTGTGTCCCTGAGGGAAGAAGAGAAAAGAGAAGAAGAGGGTCAATATGTAAACAAATATGTCTGTTGAGTCAAACACTAACGGAGATGTGATACAGACTTTAGTGGTTTTGCTTCTGGGATCACCTCCCAGATACACGGGGTTGAGCAGGTCCAAAGATGATCCCTCATTGTTGGGCAGATGTCCATCGGTCACCCGGATCCCATCGACCAGCAGATGAAATGTGCTCTTCTCCACACTGAACTCAACCTGTCACACAGGTAAAGAGATTCACCTGAAGACCTCAGACAAACAGATTTTACTTTAGCCTTCTGTCACTGTGCAGCCTGGTTTCCTAAAGATTACGTTCCCATACAACGAAACTGCATTGTCAAATTACATTTCGAGGGAAATATATTTTGTATCAGATTCTGTTTGTTTTTGACGTAGGCTTATTACAAAAGTTTCTAATTATAGTCCGTGGAAGTCCATAGGGAGGACGTCGGGAGACTGCTGTTCATTTCCCGTGTGAAACCAAAAGTTACGTTGACTTATTTTCATTTCCGTCCATAAATTAAATAACGTAACAACATAAAAAAAATATTAATTTTATGCCAAACCATGATGTTTTACTAAACATAACCAAGTACTTTTGTTGCGTTTTTGTTTTACCTGTTCAGAACTGGAACATCTGCCCCGTTGGAGCCAAACTTGCGTTGATAGCATTGTGTTTGTCAAACTCGTCATCTTATGTAGGCATCGTTTGCATATTTTGTATCATTTTGTATCTTTTGTTTCAAAGCAAATAATCTGGAAACACTGAAAACTGAGCTGGAGACGGTTTTCGACCAACTTATGGAGTTTAAGCAATAGCATTACCTGATCCTAGCTAGCTGCAGCTTATATACCATGGAGCACTGAGATTTACTACAAATCTCAAAGCCCTTATTGGGTTGGATGGTCTGCCTTGTCTACCCGTAGACTCAACCATTGGCATATTCTTATTCATAAGGCTGTTCTTGGACTGCATCCTTCTTACCTATGGAACTACATCCTACAAAAAAGTGTGGGAAGTTATTGTCTTCCCTCCCAGGACTTATTCCTACTAACCGTCCCTAAAGTCTGTACTGAACTGGGAAAATATGGGTGTTTAAGTACGCTCTGCTTGGAATCAGTTGCAAAATCACTTGAATCTTCATTCATTGTCTCATTGGTCGCATTTAAAGTGATTCTAAATTACGTGGAAGTCGACACATCTGGCTGTTAATGTTTTGAATGTTGAGGAAAGTCTTTGGATATCTTATAATTCTGTAGTTTTGTTCTTTGTTTTCATTTTAAATTGTTACACGTTTGTTTTTATGTCTGCAACCATATTATTTGTGCTGCCGCCTGTCTTGGCTAGGACACTCTTGAAAAAGAGATTTTAGACAGGCGTCATTTCAGCCAACAAAATCATCGATCAATCAATTATTTCTCGTCATCAACTAGAAATAAAAAGCTGCTTTTGTTTGCTCTACTACTGTGAATTTTGAGTGGTAAATTTGCCACCATTAACAATGTAAACTACATGTGCGCCGTGTGAGAACGGATAGTTTGACAGGCGTAGCGACAGTAACTAGGAGGGCGGGGCTTAGCAAATGGTGAATTACTCTGTGCCAGGTCCCGTCGTTGCTCTTCTGCTTGTGCTGGATGATTCTGTTTTGCCCGAGTGACATCTTGATCTTGCCGTTGGCCATGTAGAGAGCCAGCAGGGGGATGACTCCTCTCCCTGCTACGTGGAGGATAAGCCCTTTAGACGACTCGGTCTTTACGTCAAGGGAGAAGTGAGGCCTGAGACACAAGAGGAGTACAACAGTGAAGTTTTTTATACTGTGCATATGAATAAATGAATAGATGGATGGAGGGCTGAATTCAAAAATTAAAACCTCTTAAACCCCTGTAAGTTTTGGTCGTAGAGTGATAACATTCATACCGTTGGTCTACAGGAAAGAACACGGTACTTTATTGTTTATATATAACTACAATTACCTGTAATTGAGGTCCTGTTGGGGCAGTGTGTAACTGAGCCAGCTGTGCTCCTCAGACAGCTGATATTCACCACGCTGTGCTCGCCGGTGTTTACACTGGCTGCCCGCCGGAGCCTGAATCTAACACACAGCAGAGAGAGATGACCTTCATCACCATCTAATTATAAAAGCAGTGGGTGAATTATTACGGTGCTGTAGAAATAATGGCGTGCTGTGCTCACAGGTTTGTGTTTCTGGGGCCTTTTCAAAAACGGTAGAAGCTCAGCATGTGGTGGCGGATGGAGACGGCACGGTCCAAGGACGACGTCTCCCGTTTGTGAAAATGTGCTTAAATCAGCAGGTACAAAGCTCTGCTCAGGCCTGAATAATGTTATCGTAGGAGAAAGGATCAAATATCATCTGTTTTAGAACAGCTGTGGCATTAAAAGAAAAGTCAACAGATTTGTAATGTTTCCAAACCTCCTTGTGTAAAAGTTAGTGATGCAGACTTTGAATTTCACTCCTTGCAAATCTTGATCCACTGGCCTGGTTTGAGGTGATTGTCCCTGAATCACTTTGACATTATCGATGTTGAGCTCCAACCTGAGAAAGTCAAGACAGTTTCATCAAAGGTTCAAATTTTAATTGAGATAAATGTACAAAAATAGGACAACTCTTACCCTGTTGGCCTCCTTACTGCAGACAAGTAGTGCCAGTTTCCATCACTGTACCTTTTATCCGACCTCAAGGTATAATTATCGCTATTAAATACTGCATAGCCATCAGCCAGGGACAGCTGGACAGCGGCGGAGCCCTGCAGAAGATCAGATAATACTAATAGAGTCATCATCAGTTTCTTGATTGTCGTTTTAAAGCAGGATGTGAGGCGTGCAGGGTTTACCTGAGAGCTGCTCCTGAGAATAATACCATGTCTGTCTGTGCTCCTGAAGCCCAGAGAGACTCTGACTGGATGTTGATCCCAGAAAGACGGGGAATCAACAGACAGAGCTGAGTACAGCGTAGCTGAGCGAACGCCCTACACAAGTCAGAAACACAACAGCATTAGGTCATATTCTCAATGTTCAGCCCAATGCATGAAGCAGCCATGAACCTCTTTTTGGGTTGTGTTTAGTAGGTAACCCACATATTGCAAAAACTTGCTGCCTGATGACCTATCCCTATCTTAACCATTGGAGGTCAATGCCTAACCTTAACCACTGGAGGCCAATGCCTAACCTGAACCATTGGAGGTCAATGCCTAAACGTAACCATTCGAGGTCAATGCCTAACCTTAACCGTTCGAGGTCAATGCCTAATCTTAACTATTCAAGATCAATGCCTAACCTTGACCATTCGAGGTAAATGCCTAACCTTAACCATTCAAGGTCAATGCCTAACCTTAACCGTCCAAGGCCAATGCCTTATCTTAACCATTCGAGGTCAATACCTAACCTTAACTATTCGAGGTCAATACCTAACCTTAACTATTCGAGGTCAATGCCTAAGCTTAACTGTTCGAGGTCAATGCTTAACCTTAACTGTTCAAGGTCAATGCCTAACCTTAACTATTCAAGGTCAATACCTAACCTTAACTGTTCGAGGTCAATGCCTAACCTTAACTATTCAAGGTCAATACCTAACCTTAACTGTTCGAGGTCAATGCCTAACCTTAACTATACGAGGTCAATGCCTTATCTTAACCATTCGAGGTCAATGCCTAACCTTAACTATTCGAGGTCAATGCCTAACCTTAACCGTTCAAGGTCAATGCTTAACCTTAACTGTTCGAGGTCAATGCCCAACCTTAACCGTTCGAGGTCAATGCCTAA